>JAJLZY010000351.1:0-11393 GCA_030564885.1 Metschnikowia kofuensis (nom. inval.)
TCATGTTGAGATATCAGTAATATACCTCAAGCAGGTGGGCGCCCCGCTTTGGAAGACGACTACCACATCTTACAAGATGTGGTACCCTTACTCCCAAACGAGCTCGACGCACGCGCTTACAGAGCCTTCACAGGGCGAGGTCGTGCAGAGTGTGCATATATGCTCTACTGATTCATATTCGCACTCTTTCAGCACAACATCCTGTAGAAAAGTTTCTTGGCGAAGAACCACGTCTCGCACATATTCTTGCGTAGTGGCCCTCGAAGATGCCAATTGGCAAAGTGTCGCCTATCGTGCGGTGTCAAGTGGAATTTACTGCGGCCTAGAAATTCGAGAACAGTGAGTAGATTGACTTCAGGAGCTAGCGATAGGAACCAAGAAAATCTCGTAGGAAGCGGCGCTGATGTTTGTCAGACCTCGATTAGCATTCGCATGTTCTTTCTGCCCTGCGGCGCAAAAAACCAAAATGTGAAAATACTCACTGTACGCTTTGCGTAATTGCGTGGCTGTGGCGATTACAACACCCAGGGCTCTTACTGCTTTTCAGGGCTCGGAATGCACCTAAGGGCTAATTGCAGAAAAATTGTCTCTTTTTGTGTTTGGCCATTCTTGCTCAGCCCCGCAAGACTGTTTTCAATGCTGCTTATATACCTGGTCTTCTCTTTGCTGACGAAAGATTGGTTACTTTTGATTACATGAACAAAGCATCGTGGAAGAGGATTGTTGTGATTTGTCGCAGCTATGGTGAAATTGTTGGAACGACGCTTCTGATTTAACCAAGACATAAAGTTGACCCACTCCGGAAGGTTTGTATGTCGCTGAATACGTGCATTCTGTCCGCAAAAATTAAAGCCGATATCTTAGGACTCAATCAACTTTTGGCTATACCAGATAACACTCAATATGCCAGATCCAGAGTTCTTGATCACATCAAGCAAGCATTGCTCGGACTCTGTTGCTCAGCAACCGCCAGACGAGGTGTTAAACGGCAACCAAAATCAGAGTGAGACGCTATCTTCTTTCCAGGAAAAGCCGAATTTTCCCTCGGAACAATCTTGGAACCGTGCAACGCTCCCATCTCAGCCGCCACCAAACCGCAGAAGTTCGAAATCGCATTCATTCTGCGACCCTCAGTGTGACCCGAAATTCTCCAAGAAGACAAGAGACTCTAAGCCGGGTAGATCTGAATTGCCTCGCGTCAACAAGCAAAGCTCCAAGAGTTCCATTGTCTCGACAGAGTGTAAAACCCGTGCTATCTTAGAAAGAGAGAGAAGACCCTCAAGATCATCTGTCGATCTGGAGATAGACTCTCACGCGTCACGGTCTTCTCAAGAAACGGAGGAAGATGTTTGCTTCCCCATGTTGAGAGAGCACGTTAGAATTAATGGTATCGATTTCGATGAAATTGAGGATTTCATCAACGAGGAGCGCGAGAACCAGCGTTATGCGAGGAGACAAGAGGATTCTCTTCCTGAAGTATTTGTTCAAGGTGATATCGAGCGGAGGATTACGTCTATTGCGGGGATAGCTGCCACGAGCAAGACTCATTTGAGATATATCCTCACAAACGATCTTGCAAAACCCTCTCACGTTTTTGAGGATAGATCAAATGCCGCGCCATCTAGGGCTGCCATTTTGCGTGATGCTGCCTCCAATCGCAAAGCCTCTGACTCTACAGAAGACGCTTTTGCCGAAGAGAAGTATGACGACACTTCCTCAGACAATGTCCAGTTTGGAAAAGCCGGGCTCACTAGTGGGGAATTTGAGCTTCCGGATAGATTTTCATTTTTCCACTCGGACAACAAAGAAACTATTCATTCTCCAAGCCTCTCTTGCTTGGTGCCACCCGGCGACACTGCACGAGAAATTTTCAAGAACGGAGAAGGAACGTGGTGGCTTGACTGCACTTGTCCGACTGATGCTGAAATGAAAACTATAGCCAAGGCTTTTGGAATCCATCCTTTGACAGCTGAAGATATCAGAATGCAAGAGTCCCGAGAAAAGGTCGAGCTTTTCAGGAACTATTACTTTGTTTGCTTTCACACCTTTGAGCACGACAAGGAATCTGAGGAACACTTGGAACCCATCTTTGTGTATATCGTTGTATTTCGAGAGGGAGTGTTGACCTTCCACTTTTCTCCCGTCTCGCACGCAGCAAATGTCAGAAGAAGGGTAAGGCAATTGCGTGATTATGTGGACGTGAGCGCAGACTGGATAGGATACGCTATGATCGATGACATCACAGATGGCTTCGCTCCAGTAATTACGGCAATCGAGCACGAGGCTGACGCCATCGAGGACTCGGTGTTCGAGGCCGCCTCAATCAATTTTAGTTCCATGTTGCGGAAAATAGGTGAGTCAAGAAGGAAGGTGATGACCTTGATGAGATTACTTTCAAACAAAGCTGATGTTATCCGAATGTTTGCCAAGAGATGTCAAGATGAAGCATGTGTCGTGCATACTAACTCGGTGCATTCCCGTATGAATTTGGCGGAAATGGCAGCGGCCCCACAGCCCAGCCTCAATGCGTCGCCATCCGAGGTCCCCGGTAGTATCAATTTTGGTCCTCCTCCAGGAGCTTACTGTCATACTTTGCCTCAAAGATACCCGTCCCATGGTCGAGTTCAGCCTAGAGCAGACATAGCTTTGTATTTGGGAGACATTCAGGATCACGTGGTGACAATGTTTCAAAATTTGTCGGCGTACGAGAAGATTTTCAGCAGATCGCACGCTAACTACTTGGCCCAGTTACAGGTTGAATCATTTAACGCCAATTTAACTGTCACAAAAATTTTGAGTAAGGTGACAATGATCGGAACCATGTTTCTTCCCTTGAGTGTGGTGACAAGTTTGTTCGGAATGAACGTCAAAGTCTTAGGTGACGGAGAAGAAGGCTGGTTCTGGGGAATTATTGGCTTCTTGATCATCATTGCCCTTTCGTCATTTGCTGGTGTTAGGTTTTGGTTGCGAAAAATGCAAGCTCAAGAGGAGCACGAAGCTACTTCCAAGAAGTCGGTCAAAAGCTTAAGTTTCAGGGGTAGAACAAAAGATGCAGCAAAATCCATCCTAAGCTTCCCCAATAAGTACGATTAGCTAAAAATGTATATGCCACAATCAACTTTTTTCGTTTTTCTCATGAGTATGGTGCATAACTACTCATCAACGCAATCACAACCTTGGCACGCTAACGGATTGGCGCCTGAGTGACATTCTTCAAGATATTTTATTTGTGCAAGAGGCATGCTGATAATTAAGGATTATTGTCTCTTAAAGATTTTGAAACCCTTGATATTTGGTCGTTGATCCTCACTTATCGATTATATTCCTTGAAGAAACACGTCTTTGATTGTGGATTCCTCTCTCGATGCAGCCAGAGCTGGGCTCTGTTCAGATTTAATGGTTTCAGTTTGGTGGTACATGAGATGCTAACTGATAGGGAAAAAAGAATACTTGATCAGAACTTGCTTTGACTCCCTCCTTGTTATTGATCTTACCAGGTACCGAAGAGTATTCTACTACAGTCGAACTTATCAGTGCAGGCAGATTTGGGCTTCTCTCCTGAATTTCGAGTGCTATTCCTTGTGAAGGGTTGGTCCCAACATAAAATTGTAGTCCCCGATACCGAGGTTATAGAAGGATCTATGGATAGTCTTATAATTGTCTCTCTCCCTCTTCGCCGGAGAACACATTCATTCTCTAGTGGAGCATTAATTAAATAATAACTCGTAGTCTTGCTTCCTGATGGGTATGTAAGGCATATGATACCTGAAATTTTCTTCATCGTTTGTGGGAAGAATCTATAACACATGGACAAGGAAACGCACATGCGAATCTATAGTCCTAGCAAAAAACGGTGCAAGGGCTTGTACAATCTCGTGTGGAAGAAGGCTTTTGAATTCTAGCACAGCCAAAGTGTTTTTTGAGCAGCTGATGTCTACCTCTATTACGAAAACATGCTACTTTGAGGCTTCCAGTATTCAGCCCATTATCCGAGGCGACAGTTGGATGTTTAGAAGGAGATAAACATTGCCCCATACGAGAGCCTAAAACCTGAGACATAGACAAAGAAGGTCAATCTAAACGTTGGTTAAAATTCTGAATTTCTTGCGCTCAGCCCATTCAGCTCAAGGTCATTATCTAGTAGAATGGGCACATAGAGGCGCTGCCTTGTATTCTGGATAGAAACAAAACATAGAATTGAAAACTCACACAGAAAAGTAAAAGTGTATGATGGGAGACAGTCAAGCAATTATGGACTTTCAAGAGCTCTTCCTATCGAGTTCCGTAAGTCAGAACTTAACAAAGCATAATGTACATGCAGTTTCCATCGTATGATCAGCTTGTCGCAAACGCCAGAAGCGCCAGAAACGACTCGGCTCAGTTGTAAAGCTTCTGAAATTGATTCTCAGACATGTCTTGATAAGCTACAATCTGTCCTATTCATTATTCAAAATACTTTAACAAGCTTCTTCTTTCAGCTTATATTTCTCGAAAATACAGAAGAAGAGCGTTAAGCGGTCGTGTTGTGAATGTGTCGTCGCACGGGTACGCTTTGACGTACATTTTTCAAATATGAATGTTATAGATGTCCAACCTTCTCGATTCTTTGTTTTTTGGTCATTAGGATCGAGAAAAAAATGGTCTGCGTACGTGCTTTTGTCTTTCTTCTACTGAGTATTTCAGTTTATTGGTTGGCAATACATGAGTACAGAGCCCTAGTATCGGCCAAATGTGATGAAGGACAATATCTGACATGTCGGAGCACCATCGAGGGAGCAGAGCTAAACCTCAACAACCCTTATATGTTTTTTTATGTCTGATTCATCTGATAAAAGGACTAAAACTATAACAAACTTATATAAAAACCTCTAACCAGCTCCCAAGAAACGTACCTAGTGTCGAACTCGGGTCACCTCACGCCGTCACCACGGCAAAAGCAACCCCTCTTGGCACGCCCTTGTTAAAACGTAGAAAATTTGTCATCGACCCGCTGGGTGCATCTCGCCCAAAAGCCGCTTCAAGTCGCGCGATTCAAGGCGTTAAGGAAGCCGCATCCTTTGATTCCCCCTTTCTACGAGTGTGGATTTTGTAGACGGTCCTCGCCTAGACGGGGTACACCGACCCACCCTCGGCTGGTGGCAGAATCTGAGCTACTTGTGTTATTGATCCTGGTTTTAAAGCGCGTCCATTCTATTCAGATCAGCAACTGTTTTAAGTGTGCAGTCTTCATTTAAACCTATTCAATGTAGGTAGGAGAGCCGGGTTTCAGAACATCTGAAGCGCAAGTGGTTTAGTGGTAAAATTCGACTTTGCCATAGTCGAGCCCCCGGTTCGATTCCGGGCTTGCGCAATTTTATTTTTGACTTTTTTCATCCGAAGCTATGGGCTTGAGCAAGTACCAGTGTTGTTAGTGACGGGCAAAATCACTAATGAATCACTTATTTTGATATTAATAATATTTTCTGTTATATTTTTAGTGACATAATATCGATAAGGAAATAGTGACAGCGATAGTGAAATAGTGATCACTATTTTTAACGAAAGCCTTGTTTTTTATGTAGGAGAATTTCTTGGTGAAATTTTGTGGCTGGCTCGCTTCAGCGGAGAATGGCGACTGCAGTGGCAAGATGTTTACAACTGCACTCTTATCTATCAATTGCTCATTTGTTTCAATTACCTTCTCTTCCGCAGAAATATTATTGACTTGCGCCTTCGGTGTGGCCGCTTCGCCCAAGGGAATCTTCGATGACTTTTCAGTACCAGAACTTTCGGCATCTCGAGTCTCTAGTTCATTTTTGCTGTGCTTTTCTCCGAAACTTGAATTTGCGTAGGCCAGACTTTCAGTAGTTTCTAAACTTTTTGTAATGTCCACCAGGCTATGTTTGGAGCTCGCCTTTTCGATTGTATCTCTATCAATTGTGGTAAGAGGCTTATTTCTACCCGATCTTTGTTGTTGCTGGGAAGACTTTTGTACGGAACTCTTTAAAACCTTTTTCATCATGTCGTCTGAATCGTCGACTTGGGAGTACGGATCGTCAGACGTTAACGCGCCTTCTCTTTCTAATTCCCGAAAATTTGCATCATTTTTCTCGTTCAACGAACTCGAGTCGGGAGCAGGCTTCCTGCTTCTTGATCTAGAAATTGACCTCAAATAATTTGTAGAGGATTCTGAGCGTTTTGAATATAAATTCAGGCCCTGCAATAAGGTATCGTGGCGGTCTGCGTCGAAGTTGGTTTTAGAAGAGAACAATTTTGTTTCCTACGCAAAGTACTTCCTTTGCCATAGCCTAGGCAGTGAGCAACTGCAGCCTCCCACATCTAGAAATATGGTCGACAGAATTTCGATCAATACGTGATCAATATTCAAAATTTTCATACATATTTGGCATAATCTTCATGAGCTGTTCTATATGACCCATCTTGATTTCAATTTTCAGCGGCTCGCAAATGGGAAGAGGAAAAAAATTAGAAACACGCGACGGCGGAGCGATAAAAGCGTGCACACACCGTGCCAGCTTCTCTTATGGAATAATGCTTAGCTCGTCGTTGCCATTTGATTAATTTAAGCACTTTCACATCTACTTTTACACCTTTCACATATACCAACAAAATAGTGATAATCCATAATATAGTGATCACTAATTGAATTGAATATTATCGTAGTGATCACTATTGGAGCCAATATTATTAGTGATATTAATAGTGATCTGTCACTAAAATAAAAATATATTATCACTAATTCGCGAAGATCGCTAAATCACTAACAACACTGGCAAGTACCTTGCTATAATAGTTCATGCTTCTGGAATTCTGATCATTTTGAGCTTGTCCATAAGAACCCATGAGCTTTCAGTTAAAGAACTATTGAAGCGAGACCGCGCGCTGCGATATTACTTACCTTTTTTCTTAAGCCGTATTCTGGGTTCAAAATCAAGACACGTAAGAAGCAAGAGCACAAGAAAAGAATCATTGCTGGCTCTTACGGAATTCTGCAAGCGTAGTTTCCTGGTTGATTAGTTGATTGATGGTAAGACCGAGATCGCGTTGATGTGGGCAAGATTTCTTCATTATTGTTTACCAAGAATTCTACGTAAAGTGCGGTTAAGGATGTCATTCGTACTTGAATACTTTCAGGCTACTAGCCTATTTGTGACTATAAATGCAGTTAGTCACTCTAGAGAGTATCTGTAGTTTTTTCAAACAAGCTTACATGAACATAGTGTTCTCGTCGCTTCCTCCTGGACAATCCTCAAAGAATGTGACGTCGCAGCAAATATAAGGTTCACTTCGGTGAACATACTTTTCAAAAGTTTGCGTCTTGATCTTTTATTTGCCCTTTATTGAAATTTACCTCTTATTGATTGGGCTGGATCCCGCCTTGGGTCATGCCTTGGATCATGCCTTGTAGATCGCTATTAATCCTCCCGCGATCTGAAAATTGCACATTTCTTGATGAAATCGGAATCCATATACGTTTCCATGCCGTCAGCCCCGCTACCTGCTTGTGCAAAAATTAAATTCGCAGATGCACTTGTTGCTGAAATGGCCAAGTAATTCTTTGTCATTTGATAAATGACTCGGTACCTTCCGGCTTTGGTAGTAGCCCCCAAAGGATTTAGTATGAAATATGAAGGGATCTGCGAGATAAGCACGGATTTCGTCGCTTCCACGTTTTTGGAAAAATTCGGGGAGCTGTCTGAGCAAGTCAAAGTCATATGCACCAGACTTGCCATTATAGTCACTAGCTTCTGCCTCATCAGACTTACAACTACGGACTCTTTTCTCGGCCCGTATTCGAGCGTATATTTGTCGTACACTTCCCGGAAGTGTTTCTCTATGCTATCAATCAAAGGCTTTAGAACTTTCAAGGTCTGATACACTTTGAGTTTTACGCGAAGATCGAGAATTGACGCGATGTAGAGGTGTTTGAATTTGACATCGAAGACCTCACGTATAGGGTAATGAGCGAGAAAAATCATTTTTGCTTGATCTAAACCGCACTTAATGAAAGGGTTATCTCTGACGAGCTCTCTGATTACACAGGCCTCGGGATTCCCTAAAATATTGTGTACAGAAGCAAGAACGAGTCTGAGGCTAGGGGCATTTGGTGTAGCGAGAATTGGTTCCTATGAAGATGGCAAGAATGTCTCGTACTGTGATCAAGTACTCCCACTGCGTTTGAGTGATTTGTATACTTTAAAGGGAAAGGCTATCAGCTTAGACCTTGCTATCTTTTGCAACAAGCTGCATGAGCTCATGCCGATAATAGTTAAACATAATCAAGCATCATGAGCGTCGAGAGCCAACGTTTGCAATTTATCAGGGCTTCTGAGGTGAGGTGCTGGTTCTTTCTCCGTTTGTAATTCGACACAATGTTTTCGGACAGAGATTTCAAAAACTCATGATTATTAATCCCATGTACGAGAGTACTGATCGTACCAGGTAGGCTTCTCATGGACTCAAATTCGTCTTTTTTCAAAGAATGCTGGCTCTCTAGCTCGGCCAAATGTCTAAAACCTGATCTTAAAGTAATTGCTGTAAAATACAAACACCTAATAATCGACCTAATCGATGAGTAAAACGCACAATTAATAGTACTTGATGAACCTTTTTTGAGGAAGTGGCCGGGAGACTCTGCCTTGAATACATTGAGGAGGTCTTAGGTGATGATTTATTAGCTATATACGTATAAATTGAATTACAAAGTGATCTATCAGATTTATCAACTGGATTTCATAATTCTTACATCAACTCAGAGTCATTTGTCGTGATGGTAAAAACAAGATTTTGTATTTGAACCCTAGAAGTACAATTTTCAGTCGCTCGCTATTTGCATCCTCTGTAACATCCTCACATTTGTTTCTATTCAAAGGTTTTGGCCTGAAGACTGAAGTCTTCGTCAAAGTAGTGCAACGTTACAAATAAAGATTTGACATTGTTAAAAGACTTCGATTCATTCATGGGGAGAGAAAGGTTGCCCTGGAAACTTGCAATCTTTCTCCTCAACGGGTCAAATGAGCTATGATAAACACAATCGGGGCGTTTTAAACTCACCTCATTGGTCACATGAGAAGGTGCATTGTCATCAAGAAGAAGATGGACTTTTGTGAGATTTAGAGTGTCTAACAATGAAATAGGCAAGTTACGAGTAACAACCAACTACAATAGCAAACACTCGTACTTGCGTAAGTTGAAAGATCCGATTTTGAGGCGCTTGAAATATGTGGGCCTTGAAGTGTTTATGAGAGAGTCTCTTGAAAAAGAAGATGCTTTTTCACTAGTCATTCTAGAAATGGCTGAACTCTCAGAAGAAAGTTCGGATTCGGACCTAACAGCAGGGCAATCAGTCTCTTTTGAGCTCTTCAATCAAATGCTTATGCCTGTGCCTGACATGGGAGAAAAGATTTGATGTGGCATCTGGCCAAGTGGCTAAATTTTGTTTCCCGCATGTCCCGCGGGTCAACCTAATCTCTCGTTTCTTTCCTGAAAAATAGGGCATAAGTTCCAAAGTTTAGATTCAATTTTCTAAAGTAGGAGCACTTCCTTCAAGGGGCAAGGCAAAGTCCGGAGATCGCAACTCCCCGTCTGTAAATTTGCAACGGAGGCCATGAATCTCTTGAATGGTTAAAGGATAAAGTGACGAGGAACAATTAGGCCTTGAAGCTATAAAGAAAAGCTCGAATAATATCACTATTGCCCAATGACATTTTTAGTAGAAATTTTGTAGGTTATTCAAATCAGATGCACCCATTGCACAATCTTTATTAGACGGGGAATCTTTGTCTCGGCTTACTGTATTCATCAAGTGTGCACAGTGATATTTTGGAAGAAGATAATCATTGTTCTCGATCAAAAGGAGGCACTCAATTGCGGTCCTTTTCTGGGTATTCGGATGTCTAAAACTTAAATAAAAATGCAACGGAAGTAGAGCTTGAGTTGAGTGTTTCTCAGGTAAAAAAATGTTTTCGCCGGCCCGACTAATATTATCTTGGAAGGGGATTCTGTATTCATTCAAAGGATCATAGATATTTACATTGTTTTGAATTGCTCGTCTATCTAGCTTTCAGAGAATAGACGAACAATTGATTTACTGATTCTCAAATTATACATCATTTATTCATTGTACAGAGTAAGTGATGTAGTGAGTAGAGCTAACACCAACTGTAATTGTTTTTGAGGTTATGGGTCAACTCTAGATTGGTTCCTGGACACTAAGGCACATCGGAATTTGCCTAAATGGAATTTCTCAGCAAATGTGAAAATTGCTACACGTACAATTACCCCACCAAAAATAAATTGCAAACAATGCGAGGAACGCGTCCTTCTGAGACTTTGTGGGAAATTGCTCGCGCAAATCAACGGAGACATGAAACAATGAACGCACAGGCGCCACTTTTCATGCTTGGGCTCAATGTAGAATTTTTAACTCGAGACTCAAAACACAAGGTAAATTCTCCTAATATGTCAAATCGCTTTTTTCCCACACCAAGCACATCCCAAAATGGATCGAAACAGACGCACGTATCTTAGTTCAAGTTTCATCAAAGAAAATACGCCACGCTCGAAAAGAGATTTTTCCGTACCTGAACCTTGAGCGGACAAAAAGCCATTTCTCAACGATGTGCTTCATTGTTCCAGCTAATCCGAAAGTCACAATGTGCGTCTGTTTCAAGTCGAATTTTTGGGTAAAGGTAGTCTCAACCCGGAATTACATTTGACTCGCCCCGACCCGAATTTTCGCGTGGGTCCAGAGCCGCGTCATCCGAAAAAAGCATTTGATCTGGATCGTACAGTGAAATTTCATGGTTGAATGAAAATTTATGATTCGCACAAGAAATATCCCAGCTCATTGTAACATTAAATTGGTGCTTCACGTTTAAGCGACTTGCATGACATTCTTAAGTCCTTGAGCAGGATGTTTTTCACAATGGCGCAATTCAAGAAATGCCAAGGACTATTGTACTTCGCATGCGCTCCGACACGCGTTCTGACACGCGCTCCTGATTAGATGCGAAACCGAGCGAGGCGAAAATCTTGCAAATAATCTTATAAATTAGCACCCTCGCTTCCAGCTCCTATTTTTTTCTTCCAATTTCGACCCATCTGCGTAAAAGAGTGAATACAAGTAAATCGGAGAATTTTTGGTATCTGACAAATTGTTACTGTTGGGCCAAGAATTAAAAAGAAAAACGAAAAATAGACCAAAAGAACAAAAGAACAACTAAAAAAGCCTAGATATTTCTCATCATGCGGCCTCCAATTACTCACAATAAAAGAAGTGGCGACGATTCCTCATCTCTGGATGAATCGTCGGCACTCCAATATCTTCTTGCCGGAGCTCCGGACATAAGTTCAAGGCGCAAGCGTAGAGGGCGGCTTATCCCCGTCACGCA
>JAJLZY010000352.1:0-11387 GCA_030564885.1 Metschnikowia kofuensis (nom. inval.)
CCTCTCGATTTCTCATTTTCATTGTCAGGGGATTCAGGGGCATGGCGCGCATTTTGATCAATGGATCGTGAGTCTTCACTTGGAAGACGTTCGATAGAAGAGGGTGAGAGATCTCGCCGACCTAGGCCGGGTGGATTTCCCACTCCCTCTCTCAAATGTCGATTGGTGTTCAGCATTTCCAAGAAGAAGAATTGACCGTAGTCGGCGGACGAAAACTATGTACTATACACAGAAAACCTTAATACACTCCCAGACACACACCAAGCGCCCCGTCGTAACAGAAATGAAGCACATCGTGAGAGCCCGGCCCCATATATCAGATCATGCCAAGGAGTATTGATCACTTCAGACTCAAGCTCGAGATTTCTGGTTTTTTGAACGCGACAGAAAAATTATTGTCATCTTACGTAATTTTGGTGGATTGTCAAAATTTCAGAGATGTGGTGAATAACTCCCGCATTTTTATCGAATTGCGACAAGAAATGTTCATCTGCTCAACCATAAGATCTCATTGTAAATTCAGAGTCGGCTCAGTTTTAAAAATCTTTCGAGAGATATGAGGAAGAAAACAGCAGATCCGACCCTGGTCACCTATCCCTGCATGTATTTTTTTTCTGGCTGCCTGGAGAGGTAAAAATGTAGAATACCTTAAAGAGTTGTCTCCAAAATAGAAACTCGGTCGCGCTTTCTTGTTGGGGCTGAGGTGGATCAATAAGGTAAGGAGTTTCCGCGCTAGGAAATCAAGTAAAATGGTGTGTTCACAATCCTTTTTAATAAATCTCCCTTCGAGATTTTTTCGAGACAGACGGTGGGCAAAATTTATAACCTCTAAATCCACGTCCTCAATTTGATTATCGAGCCACCAACCGATTTTTCTCAACCACTGTTCGGCGCCCTTGTCGCGGTGAACAAATGTCGCGAGCGTAGAAACATCGAAACTACGACTTTTTATGAGCAACCCAATTATGCACAGTGGAAGAATACAGGGGAAAAGGTGTCATTCTTGAGCGAAACCCATGTGAATCTTACACAAATCCAATCATGGATCCTTCAGCAAGATTGCAAATCAATGCGTTGACATTCAGGGAACGCTAGAAACTACACATCGCTTACGCGAGTGAGATCTTAAACAAAATCATACCTTTATCCTTCCTAATATACATGTAATATACAATGTGAGCTGCTTTATTGCTAGTTTTTCGTCGGCAGGTATTTCAGCACCACATCGACCAAAAAGTCAAACTGCTCCGTTTTCTCTACCGCAGCTCGCACGTGGGAGGCTGCAATCCGGCGTACACCCGCGCCTTTCGTCTCTAGAATGGCAGCCTCCACTAAGTTCGCCATGAAGATCTCAAGGGCCCGTCCAACGACGACAGGTGTTGCCTGTGCAACTTTACCAATATCTTCGTCAGACTGCATTATTTTTTTTATCCGGGCGGCGGGGAAATGTGTTTTGATGCGGTCGAACGAAGTCAATATTGAGTCCTGGCTTACAGCCTGCTCTGGCGCATCAGACGCCGAGACCTCAGCCTCATCACTCTCCTCTTTGTAATCTTTGTCTTCATGTTTAACTCTTGTACTTTTCCTCGCGGGCGCGATTGGGACTAGGTTGTCCTTAGTCTCCTCTGGAGGATTGATAAGAGACTTAATGTCAGCCATTGTGGGTTCTCAGTATTAGTGTGCATAGAGCAAAACTGGGATCGCGCGGAAACTCATGGGCTTTATATAATCCTCGAATCTTCAGCAGACTCTGAAAATCGCATCGCGTCGTGGCCACATGTGCAGGTCACGTCCGCTCTGACTGTCTGGCTAGACATTTGTAACACGTCACGGCAGTTGCAATGATGGGTTGAAATAATCAATATGAAAACCTGTTACCAGATATCCTTAATTTGAGCATGAAACTGTATTTGGTGTTGATCACAATCATGATTCTTGCGAGGGCAGAACACAAATGCCAAAGACGCCAAACATTCTGATTCCCGGTCATTCATACGTCCGGGCCTAGTACGCGCTTGTCTGATGATTGTCACTTGCTAGCTTTCATGCTAGATGTTCAGAGATAAAATTGCTTGGGCGGAATGTATATCGGAGTGTTTATTCTCGAGTTCTTGAGGGAGACCATCGTTTGTAAATAACCTCAGTTATCCGGTAATTTCGAAACAACGCTCCGAACCTTTCCGTGGCGTTTGGTATTTGCATCGCGCGATCGAACTCAGACTTGACGGGCATGTCGACGTAAACGAGTACCAATGTCTTCTTGACTCCACTCACAACCCTGGCGACAGCCATAAAGTCCTCCCAAGTAGTCCACTTCTCGCCGTTGTTGGGTATTACTAGTATTGCGAATTCAGCGTGCATGAATGGTGGGCCCCGTTTGTAAAGTAGCATGTCGCAGCCAAATTTGATTCCACTACGCACGCACCATCCTAAACTTCGAAAGTGATGATATACGGCATAATCAAGCATGAACCTGTTTTCGGGCACCAATCTTTTGCCCATGCAGAGATCGAAAACGTCTTTCAACAGAAGAATTTCATGATTAGAGGTTACCTCAACAACGTCTAACGCGAAATATAAAAAGAAGAGCTCGATTTTTTGTAGCTGTAACTTCTCTATGTTTGCTTTTAGGCTTCTTGTTTCGGGATCAATGAGGTCCTCGTCCTCCGACCTTACGTTGGCCTCGTGACAGCGTGGGGAGGGCACATTAAGTGAATTTGTGGCCTTGAGATTTTCTATCTCTTTCTTCACTTTTTCCCATTCGGCGTTCTCATCGGAAGTTAGCTCTCGCTTCCGCCCCATGGACTCGAAGTCTTGAGCTTTAGCCCTCAAAGCCTTGAAAGCTTTGCGGTCTTCTCGCCTGAGATTCGTCACATCTTCTTTTGAGAAATGGCGGTCTGCAGCGCCATTGATATTTAGCCTACGCTCGGTCCTTTGCTCCCACGTAGGGTCAGACCTCGACAAGGTGCCCTTTCCAAAAAAGCCTTGTTGCCAAAGCTTTTCCATATCATGCGGCTTGCTCACTTCAAAAAGTACATTTGCACCAACACTGACTACTTGCACGCCAAGCTTGGGTTCGAGAAATTGTGGAGGAGTCCTGAAGTAAATGCTCGCGACACGATATAGTAAGTGAAGCCACGATATTGGATTATGTACCGTTACCTCAGGAAGTTGGCCAAATTTATCTACCGAAAGTGTGAGGGGAAGGGGTTTACTGTAGATTGAATTGAGCGATCTTCCCTTACGTTTCTCCATGATTTAAGGAAATGAACAATAATACTGTGGTCCAAACCAAGAGCTGGGAATTGCAATGTCCAATCTCCACGTAAAAGGATATGATAGGTATTACGGTGCAAAGTGTGAAGGTGACTTAAATTGTTAGTAACAGTTCACAGGCAGGATCATAATAGATTCGAGTCTTCATTTTTTGTTTCCAGTCAGATACCGTTGTAGTCTTATTTGTGGCTTACAGCGAAGTCAATCTTCAAGCAACACGTTAACATATTGTCATCTTGAAACAAATTTCGATCTTCTGAAGAAACATACGTTTTTCGGTGGAAAGAATTGTGTTGTTAACTCTCAACCAAGGCGCGTCTTTCTTCAAAACTTTTATATGCAAAAGGCGGGTAACCTTTTAGGGCTGAACTAGCTCTCTCATCAAAAATTACAATGCTCCCCACAAAATTGAGAACAAGTTCTTCTCTGAATTTTTTGTGGAAGGTTTGAGAAACGTTTTCAACAGAAAGTTGGCTGATTTTTATATTTACCAAAATATGAATTATTTTCCTTTGCTTGCACCAGCAAAAAGACCAAAACTAAAAAGAATGCCGGTCCCAGGAATCGAACTTGGGTCTGCTCGGCCACAACGAGCTGTACTTACCACTATACTAGACCGGCTTATCCTGATTTCGAAATGCATGTAGACACTCTGATGTAGCACACCGTATTATGTCAAGTTTGAATGTCCCTCTATTTTGAGCTCAAAACCTCCGTTAGGTAAGCTTTATTGTCCAAAATTTGGGACTCAAATCGAGTCGAGTTTATTATCTGTTAGCGACCGCCTTGGAATATCGTGTCCGCGATGGAATAGCAGCTTAGGCGAAAAGAAATGCCAACACAAACCCATTCAGCCGCGGTTCGAACCTTGCGATCAACAACTAAGGTTTCTGCGTATCTGAGGTGCTTTTGAAGTGGTACAGCGTGAGGTGTTTTCCGCCTAGACGAGGAGCGTGGAATCCGGAGTGTTTTTTTTTCAGTGTGTCAAGAGGTTTTCTATAGGTATATATAGTTTTCGTCACTAATTTGCCAGGGGCATCCTTCAATACACACGAATTAAACGAAGAAAAAGAAAACCAGAAGAAAGAATTGCTTTTGCGGTAATGAGGGCATGAAGGAACCCGGGTTCGACACTTGGTATTCTTGGGAGCTGATTAGAGGCTTTAATATGCTATAGTTTTTGTCCTTTAATCAGGTGGATCAGACAAAATGAAATTACGTTAGTTGAAATAAATATAATACATCACTATGTTAAAATTTCGTGTGATGATGCCTATATTTTTCACCAAGGCCGATTTATTGATAGACTGTAATATAGTTCTTGTTGCTCCTGCGTAATGAAGGGATTCCAAAAAAGAAAAAAAAATGATATTGATATTTATTGACGACTACCGCGACGATTTGCCATCATGCACAAAGACTCATGAAAGGTTCCGATTATCTAAGCCGAAGGGGTGCTGATGTAGCGATCTGACCATTGGCGACGAAAAGGGAGCGACGCCGAGTTTGTGAGATAAATAATGCGTTCATCGTCTAGCCACAGCCACCTATTCGTGTCTGATGCAAACTTTAATGAATCAGATGAAACATAGAGCTGATATTAGGTATTCAGAGCCAGTGAGATGCTCAATTGCAGCCAAGTACATAGAAACGAGGCTCCATTGCCTTGTTAGGAAATAATCGATAGTTTTTTGGGGTTGTATCCCATCACTCAGGCGGCTGCACCTATTTGACATATCTCTTTGACACCTCGGAGACCGAAAGACACATTGTTGAAATATGCCCGTCAATTCTTAAGAAGTATTCATGGGACAGGACCAAAGACAAACCTTTTATTGAGAACAGTGTATGAAACCTCACTCTTATTGTTCACGGCTCGTAGTTGAGCCCCATGGCTTTGGCTCACAATCTATTGCCTGTGCTGTAGTCGTATAGTGACGTTCGAGCTTTTGCTTTTGTCACCTAGTTTTTCTTCTTTTTCGAAGAATTGGTCTTACTGGAACTTTGATCACATAAGATGATCTGTCGTTCCGCGATTGAACTAAATTGTTATAGTCTATTTGTGGACAATCACCATCGCTGAATCAAGTGTCCTCACAAGTTTGCTGCTATAAATTCGACTTTATCACCTTAATATGAGCTTATCATAACTACTGCGCTTTTTCAGCCTCAAATGTTCCTCAGATGTAAGCATCAAAAACCTTCAACAAGTCTTCCTCGGATAGCCCGCTCGAGACCGAATCATTGACAATCCCATTCACACTCACAGTAGGAGTTACATGAACGCCAACAGTCCTTTGATATCTCGTGAAGTATTTCATATCAATTGTGGCGCCGTTACCTGAGTTTGAAGCATTTGCGACGTCGGTGCCATGTATTTCCAAAGCAGCATAAATCTCTTTTTGTTTGAGCGGAAACAGCACGCTCTTCGAGATGGTAGAGGCAATTAATTGATATATCTCGTTCCTTCCTAAGTTCACCGTAGCAGAGTCGTAAAACTGTTCTTTGTTCTCAAAGATAGCGTTGGAAACAGCCCAGAATTTCTCATTGGAGGTTTCTGGTTCATGCTTGCGCAAGGAATCCGCTACCACAAGGGAGTATTCGTGAAGCAATACAGAGTTAGGGTGCCAAGGTTGAACAACATTGATGAAAACGAACTGAAACTTTCCAGGGTGGCGTGACTCCAATTGCGGGATCACCTTGAGGAATTTGAAGAAGATCTTTGCGGAGAAGGGACAGTTGTAGTCTAAGTAGAGATTTACGACATTTGGTGCCTTGAATCTGCTTTCAACCGGCTTAAAGAAGAAGTGTGAAAGTGAATATTTAGGAGATATCATTATGGTGTAATTCTGCCAAAAGAGAAAGTATGTGTGGAGCGACAAAATTGGTGAATATTAACGCGATCCTTTATTTCTCGACTGTGGCGCGTATTACTTAAAGGAAGTACTATAAGGCTCATAACCCTCAGTCGACCCCGAAGTTGCAGACATTTACTTGAGTTTTATCATCGCTATTCATGCCATTTCTTATGAAATGTCTAGTATAATAAACGGTAGTGATCATGACGAGTCTATAATTCTAAACTGTTTTCTCAACAAAGCTTGGGCGTGTGAATTTGATTCTTTTGCGCTATTTTGTTCTCGTTAACTCTCGAGATCTTTAATTTCCCCGCATCCCCTTGAGCTCTTTCGATTATTGATCTACAAAGCGTCGATTAACTCCTTTCGTCTTCATTTTATGATCATTCTGAATCCAATCCGAAGCCATTGAACTCCTTGCCTGCTGCCATGAACTTCTGTCGAATTATTTCGGAGAAGGATCTACTGCCAGCCGACAGTGTGTGTGTTTGTGACATTGAGTTCATGCGCTCATGCTGCATTTGCTCAGCCATAGAAGTTATCGAACTGTTAATCTCAATATCCTGAGAGCTATTAACGGCGATTTGGGAAGTCAAGGGGTTGTGAATTTGGCTCGCATGTATCGACTGGGAGGAATTGGGAATTATGGTGTCATGTATTGCAGCTTCAGATTGCAGCTGACTCACCGCTTGAGCTTGAGAATCAATGCTTGTTGGTCTATCAATGACTTCCAGGCCATCCACAAGATTACCCAAGACTCTATCGTCTTCACCGGAGTCTTCCAGCAAAATGGTAATGACTTCAGAGATATCGGATTTAGCAGGCAAAGGCTGGGGACAACGCTCCAATGAGACATTGCCAATCCTATTAAATTTATCCATTTGGGTTTCGGGCTTCGTATGAGCTAGGATTTGCACCGGAAGAGGCCCAGCCTCCAAAATGTCGGTATTCTCATTCCGCAATGGGTCCTCAGCTCTGATTTTGCGTTGAAAAAAGTCATGACTGTTTACCATCATTGACGAAGAAGACGGGCCTCTCTTTGCAGTTGATGAATCCTCAAGCACGCCACTGGTCAGTGTTAGGATCTTTGGAAAGGAGATTGGCTGTGATGTACTGGTTTTCGTTTCTTGCTTCTCAGGTTCCGAAGACAGTCCAAATTTGTGTCTATCGAAGAGCGTATTGTCATTGTGGGCTTCGGCCTCTGGTTCAATTTTGTATAGGTTCTTATTGTTGAGCTCCAGACCCTCTGACCTCAGATCGTTAATTGAACCACAGTCAGTTGTTTTGCTCTCCCTAGCGGTCGAGGTACGGAGCTTTTTTCTGAGGGCGCCTTTCCTTCTTTTAGCATTTCGCTTTCTCTGAATTTCACGTCGCCTCTCCAGTGCTTCAGGCGCGAGTTCTGTAAGATCCAGGCTCTTCAGTTTCGTTTCTGATACGTCCGGTGATCCTTCTGCGTAGAAAAGAGGAGGTCGCTCACCTTTTGCTTTCGAGAACTGCAAAAGCCCGGTCAGAATATATCTCTTGGAGCCAGTGTCCAAAAACGGATTAGCTAGTCCATTTTCTCTTTCATTGATAGTGTGAATATTATCTACTGGACATGCCCCGGCAACTGAAATCAATGTTGAGTCAGCACCTTCATCTCGATTAATTTCATGTCTATTTTCCAAGTCTGACCTCAATCTTAGCCTGTAATCTTGAACCGTTGTAGGTAATCGTGAAATAGTCATGGTGCGAACATTATTTCCATTTTCTGTAGACTGTGCTTTTTGTGTGCATGGGGTTTTCTGCAGACGAAGTTGGTTCACATGAATTTTAAAAGCCTCGAGCTCTTTCATTGCGTCTTCTCGCAGGCCAGCTGCATAACGTTTTTGCAACAGATTAAACTGCTGCTCCTCTGCTTCCTCAAGCTCTCGCGCCAACTCTGCATCGAATGCACGAAATGAGGCACTTTCCGGCGAGACGTATTCGACGAACGGGGTGTAGAAATTTTGTTCTCTATATGGGTCAGTCTCTTTGAAAGCGCTTATATCTCTATGAGGTTCAATCTCTTTGTGAGGTTCAATCTCTTTGTGAGGTTCAATCTCTTTGTGAGGTTCAATCTCTTTGTGAGGTTCAATCTCTTTGTGAGGTTCAATCTCTTTGTGAGGTTCAATCTCTTTATGAGGTTCAATCTCTTTGTGAGGTTCAATCTCTTTGTGAGGTTCAATCGCTTTGTGAGGTTCAATCTGTTCAAGTACATTGCCCTCTTTTGAAATTCGATCTTCTGCGAGCTTATTGCTCTTAAGTGGTTGCGATGTAGACTCGATATATTCGGCTTCTTGCAAAGGTTCACCTAAGGAGGTTTCACTCAAATCTATCATTCTTGGAGGAGTTTGCCAAATTTTTGTCGGGATTTCTCTAGAATTCGAACGATTAAAATTGTCGTTAAAGGCTGAGCTCGAGTCGCTATGGGGCTCTTCATCTGACTCTGAGGAAGGGTTTATTATGACATGTTTCGAATTGCGCTCGAAGCTCTTGAACCGCTTACGTCTTTTTGAGCTGTCTGTCTTATCAAAACCAGAAAGCTGTGATTGAGGTGCTTGCATTGGCAGGTCCACAGAGACGGATCCATTCCTGCGAATTGATGAGCCATTCACTTTCGGTACGACTCCCTGGACGCCGTTGAAGTATGGCGGAGTTACCTTTGTATGAGAATTGGGATGTAGAGTTTTATCACCCTGAAGGAAAGGCTTCTTTCGAAGCGGCAGATCACCGAGTACCTGCGACTTTGGGATGGGTGCTTCACTAATCTTTGTGGCATCGACATCTTTTTTTGGACGCTCTTGCAGACTTTTGAGCGACAAGCCCAGACTTTGATTTGGTTTGTCTATTGCTACAAGGGGGCTCGAAACATTTTTCTTTGAAACTTCGTAGCTTGAATCGGGCTTGAAGGGATGGGAGATCTTATCAACGAGGCGTCGTAGCATCCCAAGAATTATGTTATTTTGAATTGAAGAGCTCGAGAGAGAAGTGGGCTTCTACCGTCTGCTCGTTTTCAAATTCTAATTAAATAAGAGCCTCGAGTGTATGTATAAAGTTGTGTTATAAATCTGATGAATGTGAAGTGCACGCACTTTTTTGGCTCGGACATGATGTTTGTGGAGTAGCGCAGTATCTGCAAGCATGAGAAGCCAATATGAAATGCGCGTCGAATTGTTTGAGGTTAAAAATCATTTTCTGATCCGAAGATGTTGCCTACAAAAATTTTATCAGAAGGACACATAAATGCAATACCCCAAATGAAACACTTATCGGGATTCCTTGAATAGACGAAACTAAGTTTTGTTCAATCGTTTAATTTGATGTTGATGTCTTTTCCGCCATTTATTTTGTTCTTGCTAATCTATAATCATGGAAAATTTCAAGGACCCCCGTAGCCATGTCATCGAGGGTTGAGTACGGTCAAGCTATTTCTAGCTATTTTTCTAGGATCCCAGTTATTCATATCATTGTCGCGACAAATATTGTCAATTAGAGCCAAGGATACTCAAAGCTCGCCGAGCTGATTTCGGTGAATGCTTCTGTCAGTTGAGTCCTCAAACCAAAGTGCACTTTTTATGCCATTTCCAGTCGTAGACAGTCAAATTGCTCATTCAGAATAAATCACTACCTTGCATTTATCGTAAAGAATATTCTGGAATCTGTCGTCATCATCTATGACCGACTGGAACAACTCTTCTCGTTGCTCAGGCTTGAGGATATCTGACGCAATGTTATTCGAGTCCATGAACTCGTCGTAATCATTTTTTAGGAAAAGGTGTACGCCTGACTCCGTCTCACTATCATCAAGATTGAGTCGTTTCAGCAATTTTGTTTTCAAATCTTTCAAGCGCAAGCTCACGGGAAGGAGAAGCACGAATATATCATCCTCGTAGTAGAACTTCACTTTCACTTTAGCCAGCTTCTCCACGGCGACGCTAGACGATGTTTGATTCGCACTGGCAAGAAGATTTGCCGAGGAAGTGGAGCCAGGCCTGTGCATCAGCGAGTCCATCGACGGCGTCACAGATGTTCTTTGCACGTTGATTTGCAGCCCAGAGTACTGTGAAAGTCTGTCTTGCTGGTAATGTGATTGTCTCATAACTGGCCGCAGGGAGCGTTTTTCCGATTGGTTTTCCACAACTTCCTTGTCGAATCCGTTTTCGAGTACCTCGAAAAGACCCAACACCTCTTCTGATCGGGAAATGTGCGAAGGCAAAGACACCAAGTTTCTGAGATAGTAGTCTAACTTCTCCCGTCTCAATTTCGAGATCGAATCATTGACATTGATGAGCGGGCCAGGAATCGACGGTATGATTCTGCGTGAGTTTTCTATCTTACCCGCCTCATATGGAAAAAGCTCTAGTAACTTGACCTGTAAATCATAGAAGTCCTGATAGTATCGGTACAAATACCGTGTGCGCCCATTCGAAAGCCTGGCAACCACCAAGTACTGATACCGCCCGTGCTCCAAATGATAAGAATCTACTGCGGCCTCCGTGACATAGGTATGTGTCGATCCAAGCGAGGATCTGTTCAGCATTGCACCTTCCGGCTGAAAATACTGAGAGTTCAGGGAAACAGCGGGTTGGCTGTTGGATATATGGCCCAAAGGAATCGACAGGGCCTCGTACTTTGCAGTCTGGTCCTTCCACTGATCGACTGTTGGGATCTTGTAATGATTGATGATTGCAGCTGGGTCATCTGTGGCGGGCTGCTGGGCATTGACAGATCCCATCATATCAATGATCTTCACATATGAAACAGGCACCAAGCCAGGCCCTCCGAGTCGCGTGATGGGCTTAGCAATAAACCACTCGTAGTCATGGTGGGCGCAAATCACCAAGTTTTCGCCTGCTGAGATATCCAATTCATCGGCACGCTCAGCCTGGAAGTCGAACAAAGTCACGGCATAAAGAGTCTGTTTGGCGGACTTTTGCGCGGCTACGTGCTGCAACTTGGCATTGAGTGGGTTCCCTTGCTCAATACTATGTCCTTCGTGACCAGAACCATGCTTTGTTTTGTTGAAAACCTCGAAATATGACATGGGCACCATTCCTCGTTGCTGTGTGGCTGGGTTAGTTGCCTCGTACCAGCCGTTCGCCTCGTTATTGCCCACCTGGTCCTGAACCACGTGGAAAAAATCACCTTTATGAAACCGAAGCTCTCCAGGTCCCTGTGGCTTGTAGTCGTAGAGTGCTTTAATGGCCTTTTCTGGAGATCTTAACACAGCAC
>JAJLZY010000353.1:0-11336 GCA_030564885.1 Metschnikowia kofuensis (nom. inval.)
CGGTTCCCAAGGGGAATCGCCACTATTTATAACATTCTGATAGGAGTGTATGTGAGAGACTTTACCAGCAAATCCAGCATGACGCTATACTAATGTGAAACATATCTGAAACAGAGTGCCACATTGTATCGAGTTAGGTACAGGTGAGCTGGAGATAAGACTGAGTATTGAGCGTAGCACGATACCAGGGCCCTGACAAATTATCGCAAATAAAATTTTTCAAAACCCGGTTATTTGTTTTTATCGCAAATAATTCTATATATCAAATTTATCGCGAATATGTCATCAATAAATTTTGCGAATACGAAATTTTTACAACACTGCTTGGAGCTGGTCTTGCTCTATATCTGGACTTGGGACTGCGAGCATTCTTTGACGTATTTTCGATGCCCTTTTTTTTCAAAAGGGTGTTCTATATCAAAATGTATTCTTTGTGTTGGGATGTGGCTTTTTTACCGTGGCAATGGTTCACGGTCTCCAGAGAATAGCACCAAGCTTTTCAACAGCTGATCCTAGTATCAATGCGGGGCGAGGCACAGCGGTAAACAGACGCGTCTGCTATAGGCGAGTAGCCTACGCGTCGATGGATAGCGCACTCACGAAAAAATATGTTGGTAAGTGTAAGGTGACGAGTGATCACGTTCCTACCGCCGCGGTTAACCATGGATTTGCCGCGGTATCTCCGTTACCCTGCTCGAGCCCCGCTCGAGATAAGCACATAAGCTGACCCTCGGTTCAAGATGTGCCTACAAAAAGAATCCACGGCCCTCTTCGCGGCTGCTCCTTTTGAGGGGTTATCTTTAGAATTACTACTTTTGGATTATCGCCTTATCTATTATCACTCAAGTCCCAACGTCCATATATACTATTAATTCAAGTTGGCTCACTTCTCTCTCCGCTGAGTAGTGACAAACCTAACAGAAAGCGCTAATTTTTTTCTTGATTTCGCCATTCCACCATCAATATTCAACTTGGCATCAACGTAAAGCCATACGGCAAATTACAAGACCGAGGGCTTTTTTCTCCACCTGATTGTTTTTTTAAATAGCCCCAAAATTGGTGAACGTAGTGCTTCGAGCAAAACGATGCCAACTAGGGCTTTTTTTTACCCATTTGAACAAGCACCTCAGAAAACCCACTTAGTCTTTTAGCCCTCACGAAAAAATATAATAAGAATCGACAATTTCAAACCCAATTTCGTCATTTCACCATCAATATTATAGGTGCCAAAAATATAAAGCTAATAAACATATGACGAGATCATGGTTTGAACCAGTGTTGTTAGCGATTTGTATAATCCGCACCAGAATTCTACTAAGGATTACTGGGTTCCTTACTAAGGACTTTCGTTCTCGTTATTACTATGAAAGATTTCTCTATTTACTATGGTGTATAATTGTTGAGTAGTAAAGTGTCTGAGGAAACTTCATTGAATGCGTATCCTTTCCCCCTCTTTTCTGATAATTGCCTTCGTTGGCCAGGTTTATGCCTTAGTATTCCCGGCATATGATTGAGTTAAAAATCAGTTGCCATCGAGGGGTGTTTTAGCACTGCGTGGTCAATTCTCAACTCCAAGAGAACACTTGAATTCCGCATTCGATCAACGATGTGAGGGGGGCCAAGCGGATTTAATTTCATGCGCCAACGTTAGTGAAGGTGGATGAGAGTACTTGAAGCCTCAACGTGATGTGATTATACCTTTCAAGACTCCAGTATAGAAGCTTTCGAGCTTATTTGAATCTTTTCTTACCAAATAGCTCTGTCCAAAAATCTCTACAAGATTAGGCCTTGAGGGTCATTGGTTCCAACCCACATAACCATTCTGTCACATCGAGGTTGAAGGTTTCTGCGAACAGGCTTCATGAGTGTTATTCGAATCCTTCGAGCGATTCTCAGTTATTTCAGCAGGAGATATGAGAGTATCTTGATAGGCATTATATTTTTGTGCTCCCGATATTTATCTTTCTAGGAAAAAAAAGGGGGATACGAACACAAGGAACTGGAATCGTTTACATCCAAGGACTATCAAAAAGTAGGCAATCCTTTGAAGCCCCTTGTAATTGGCTTGATCATGGAGCGCTCGATTCCTAATGAATTGAATTTGTCGCATTTGTCGACGAGAGGAGCACGATACAAATGTCTGTCATAAGCGAGTATGCAATTCGGACGATGGCGAGACCGGTATATGACGGGAGTCAATTTTGACGACATTACAAGTAGATGTGACGAAAAGGACACATAAGTCATACTGTAGTCCGTTTTTTTTCTTATTCAACATTTTATTTGAGTTTATCCCGAAACTTCGAATTTGGAAGATTGAGGCAGACATGGTCTCCCTCATCTGTTTAGGGAAGCCGAAGCCACCCTCTTGTGCTATCTTTTGTTGTCCAATGACTCATTCTCGAAGCTCTGACAAAATTTTCTGAATTCAAAGCACCCTCCAGAACAGACTGATTCGATTTGAGAACCAAGACCTCTTTAAGACTTGTCAAATGACACAGGAAACACAATTCTAATAATCATGTCCACTATAGTAGACATAGTAACTACTAACTTCACTGAAAAGCTCGTCGTTAATACTATGAAAAATTCTAATTATATGCATTGTTATAAGTAATATCTGTAATTTTATAATAGTCCTCGCGTAACATAGATGCGGCTGAATCAATAGGATTTGTATTCATGGCTATGAATTGATGGTTGATAACTAATAGAATTGACCTAATCCTAGGGGGAAGAGGCCTCTATCTATGATCTTTCTGGATCCGAGCCTCGGAAGGCTCTGCCGATCCAGAACAGGACAACGAAAAGGTTTCATTGGCTGATTCTCGAAGAAACACTCTACGAGAATGCCAAGGAACTTCGAAAGGACGCAAATGGCGATGGATAGCCAGCAATCAAGTTATATGACGGCCTGACTGCTGGTTTATTTCTATTTGGTAAAAACCAACTCAAATTGGGTTGGATACTAAGGAAACTGACCGGACGGAATTGTGTATGGTAGTGCATATACTCTGGTATGGGCTAGCACGGCTATCGGTGCAGGTTTTAGGGAGGTCACGGTGATCACGTGGGATGACAGGTATCGGCAAACGCCTGTGGACGGTGCGCCGGGGAGTGAAAATCTGATAGAGTGAGAAAAAGTGGATTTAGGAATCAAGCGTGAAAAGACATAGTATAGATACATCAAGGATCATCTCTGAAGAAGAAGAGATGGATCAACATATTCTGTTGAGCATACTTTACCCACCTGTGCATTTGCGTAATAGCACATTCGACACGGAGTAGTCATAAATTCCTACAGATTAGAAGTCAATCGTTACGACAACGCTACAAGATGGCCAAAAAGAACTCATATCCTATGAAACCCATTGCAGGAGCTTTGAAAGCACAATTTACCGAAGACCAATTGGAACTGTTGAAAGCTCGGAATAATGGAGAACCGCAACAGGTGACCCGGGCTTGAAAGCAAGTAATTTGTGTGACGAGCTAGATGAAATGGAGGAGAATGAAGACTCCCAGGACTTGAGTGCAGAACTCATCACTGATGTCGAGAAGGCCGCCGAAAAAGAAACACCTAAATACCTCACGAACTTAGAATCCATGCCGGGCATTGTCGGTATTGTCAGCCAAAAAGTGGATTGAAAAGATCACAGAATTATTTGAAAAGTTACCAAACAGTTGGAACAAGACTACAATATTCAACTGGCGGCAGAAATTGATGTTATATGACTCCGGCGCTCAAAGGTCGGTGGTCGAGGACTTGGAATTACTACAAAATACCGAGGACTGTTCTTTACAAGTAGTGGCCGAAAATGACACTACCTGCGAGGCAACGAAGACAATGAGTTAAACTTTGCATGGACAGTAAATCTCAATACCTTTGAATGACGTCTATTACAGCCCGAAAATAGACTACAACTTGATATCCGCTTGGGACATTGCAAGTGCTGAATATCAGGTGACGCATGACATCGACAAACTGTGGATCACCTCAAACAACGACAACAAGAAGTACATCAATGCGTCCACTTCGGGAGACAGTTTGTTCAGGGGACTTACGGGCCTTGAACCACCAGAACACTCCATTAAAGATTTGGATTCCATCTTACAAAACGACAGTGCAAAATGGTGTCACACCGAAAAATTCATCATGATTTCGAATATCAGGCTCTCTGAATGCCTAAATCCTTCTTGGGACAAAAGACCTTATATTGTACCAATCGGCGTGTTGCCACGTATCTATCGAAGCCTTACGATCTTCGAAACGGTTAAACTTTTTTTGTTCAAGGAGAGCCCGGAAGAATCAGACTTAATTAGGGAATGCCGCATCTGCAATGAGACAAATTTTACAGCACAACAGCACAACCTCCTACAAAGAAGCATATACCAGCTAGGAGAGTCCATTTTCGAGTATACGCAGATACTATGAAACCACTACTCGGTACAAAATGAAGATAGATTTACATTACCACTCTCATTGATGAAGCAACAAAATACATTGAGATTATGATCACTGAAGACAAAGCTTTCAAAACAGATTTATTGAATCGGCTCAAGATCTGAAGTAATTGTCATGCTGGACAAAACATGATGCGATAACGCAATGGAGATGCCAACAGCGAAGGAGCTCGCAAAACTTGGAACTGAGAACATATATCTTCATACACGCCGCAACAAAATGGGCTAGCAGAAGCAATGAACCGGAGCATACTTTAAAGGGTGCGAAAGTTCATTAAACCTTTTGAAATTTACAACTATCTATCATTAGTGGAATTTATTTTCGAGCATGCAGCATACATGACCAATCACCTTCCAACTCGAAACAGGGAGCAGATTCCACAGATAGCTTACCACAACTCGGAAGTGGATCCAAGCAATATTGAAACATTTGAAAACAACGTGATTATAGAATCAAACAATTCACAAGAAGCAAAAACTGCCGGTATCGTTCAGGACAAGGTATTTTGTTCAGGACAAAGTATTTCGGTACAAGAAATCTACTGAGGTCACCATGGATTAGCCAGATAACAAGTTTTAGTGAACGGAATCAACGTGCTATACACGAAAGATGTCAGATTTGTAAATGGAACGGAGAATTTGAAGAATTACTTGGAGGCGGTCGAACATAAAGAACTAGAGAGAGTTCATCATGGATTGGGTATGGTCGAACAATGGGAAAAACCAATTGAGGTTAGAAAATACCTTATAAATAACCCCATTAGCGAAACAAACGTATCAGAGGACGCACTGGCGACGCAGAGTGTTGCGCTAGAAGCTGAACCTTTACTGGAAGCAGTTGAAGAATCTTACGAAGCAGTATCTGTGGTTTGTGACGGAACATCCAGAGCTCCTTGTGGAAGTCGAGTTACCTGATCAAAGTACAGCGACGTTCGAATCTAATACATTGCAAACAGAAAAGTGTGCAGATCAGAGTGACCTGAAAATTGCTTTTCGGCGTGCAACGGAAGGGGAGCTCGATACGAGTCGCAGTATTAACCTGGCTGCAGTGGCGGAGACTAGACTGAAACGCCTAGAAAACGTAAGGACTAGTACGGACCATGACAGGGGCAATGATACCGACTCACTATCTGTTGTTAACGGTGAAGTTCGGGGAGACAACCTAGACTCGACGGATCACAGAGGGGGCAGCGGAGCTTGGACTGCAAATGAGCAGCTAGGCTTCGGGTTTCAGACTGTGGACGACGACAAGGGAGTCACACGTGAACCACCAAATCGGACATATACTAGATGGAACGAAGGGACCAGGACTGCTGGTGAACAGCTGGAATCCGATTTTCATACCGGTCAGGACGAAATTCAGCAGATATTTCCCGTATCTGAAAGTGAAAGTAGCACGAATCACACATCACAGGTCAACCTCGACTCAATTGATCAGGAAGATGAAAAAGAGCAATCACCTTCGGGTTGACGGCTTGAGGATGTGCTAGTAGATCTTTTGGCTCCAGAGATAAGAGGCACAAGACGTCTCCCTTTGGAGTATGATATTGAGGAAACGGCCGCCGCGGGTGGGGCAGAGACTGTTCTGGGTGATGTACACCAGGATAACGACATGTCAAGAGATCCTGCGGAGAGGGGCCACACCGGAAAATTCATCCCGGACCACACGTCGAGTACATCGGAGTCTATTCCAACCGTCGGAGGACAGGTGGGAATATCAGAACCTAAATCGGGGGATGAGGGAACATATGTAGAACCGGCAGAAAAACTCACCAGAAGTGGAAGTAGAGTCAGGAAACCATTGAAATATCGAGAAGTCGATGAAGAGAGTATGAAAAAGATAATAAGGTTGAGGGCTAACATGGTATCAGTGAAGAAAAACAACCATGAGAAATGGGACAAACCAAAGGAAGACGAAATGAGAAAATTCATCAAAAAGGATGTCTACGTTTGGTGTAAGATACCAGATAATAGACCGGTCATTCTGACCATTTGAGTTTTAACGTACAAAGAAGATGACATTAAGGGAGCGGTATTCAAAGCGAGATATGTGGTTCAAGGTTTCAAACAGGAAGAGAGGATTAACTATCACAAGTACCGGGCGCTGTCGCCGGTAGTGGAATTACTGTCAATACGTCTATTGACGAGTATTACGACTGGGTACAATTATCCAATCCATCATGTTGACATTGAACTGGCCTACCTCAATCTGCAGTTGCCAGAAGAAGAACAAATATATGTGAAACCACCACCTGGTCATGGGAACAAAGAAGGTTTTTGCTGGTTGCTCAAGAAGAGTTATGTTATGAAACTACCAGGTTTTGAGTGGTGTGAGTTTCTTGGTAAGAAGCTTGAAGGATTGGGACTCCAGAAGAATGATGCGGAAGAAAGTATTTTTTTCGAGAAAACCGAGAAGGGTATTCTACATGTTGCTTTATATGTGGATAACCTTTTCCTAGTCGCTGAGAATGATGAAGTTCTTGAAGAGTTCAAAAAGGATTTGGAACAAATTTTTGATTTGAAATACTTTGGACAAGTATCGGAATACTTGGGAATCGAATCTGAGAAAACAAAGGATGGATACTCAATGTTTCAACACAAATTCTTAACAAAATTCTTGAAGCAATTTGAAAACCACAATATCACACCTCGAAAAAGTCCAATTAGGGTTGATTATGACGGTTACGGGTCGAGTAATTTTCCCAAAGAAGACGCTTTCTACGAGACACCAAGAGACAATTCGGCGATGCTTAAAGGTCCAATGAAAACAAAATACGAATGTGGGGTCGGTAGTATAAACTGGGCGGCGAATAATACTAGACCAGACCTATCGTTTGCGGGAAACTATCTCGCTCGAAAGCAGCGAATCCAACGCAAAGAAATTTTTAGAAGCTATTGCATTGCCTCGGTTATATTATGGCAACGATGGACTGAAAATTGAAATTTCATAAAAGCTGCAAGTATGAGAATTAGGGAGGCCGCGAAAAGGGAGGACTAACAATCGAGACCTTTTCAGACGCCTCCTACGCTCCAGAGTCTGACGTGAAACTGGTTACTGGCTTTGCAATATACATGAACAAACATCTTGTACAATGGCTCAGTAAGAAACAGAAGAACATCACTCCAAGTACAGCGGCAGCTGAATTAGTCGCCCTATCGATAGCCGAAGAAAGGACGGTGCATTTATCGGATTTGATCAAGAGTCTAGATTTCAAGATCGAGGACATTCGGATATATGAAGATAATCAAGCCGTGATAGCTTGCTGCCAGAAGAAATCAATTTCACACACACGGGAATTGGTGGATATCAGGATGAAGATTATTCGTCTGCGACTTGCGAACAAAACTTATCTGATGGAATATGTTAACAGTCTACAAAACGTGGCAGATATGTTTACGAAGGCTTTACATGCGCTGACCTACCGATTTGTTGCTGATAGACTATTCCTGGACTGTAAAACTAAAGATGGAGAGAGAAATTAAGCCTAACCTGGAATTTATCATCAATTTACTGAAAAGATAAATCGAAGATGAATTCAGGGAGTGCAGGTTTTAGGGAGGTCACGGTGATCACGTGAGATGACAGGTATCGGCAAACGCCTGTGGACGGTGCGCCGGGGAGTGAAAATCTGAAAGAGTGAGAAAAAGTGGATTTAGGAATCAAGCGTGAAAAGACATAGTAAAGATACATCAAGGATCATCTCTGAAGAAGAAGAGATTGATCAACATATTCTGTTAAGCATACTTTACCCACCTGTGCATTTGCGTAATAGCACATTCGACAGGGGGTAGTCATAAATTCCTACAGTTCCAGCTAATTAACCACCAGAGCGCGCAGCCAGATCTGATCTGGTAATGAGCGACTCGGCCCCGAGCTCCCACAGGATGCAGGATTGTGATAAGCTCGTGGTATAATTCAGGGATAAGTACCAAGGCTTAGAAAGCTTCAAGTGGCCGATGCAGATCATTGATATGGAAGTGGACGCGCATTAATAGAAGCAATGTGTGAACTAGTTTTTTTGAGCAGCAGAAAATCGAAGCAGGGTTGTGCCTTGAAAGACGAATCTCAGCTCACTAACAATGGTTGATCTTCACCTTAAGCAAACGCTTTGGTTGTCTGTACTGTTCAATATAATATTGGGGCTTTCTACTCTTTACTACAGCTCACGTTTAGTGCATTATGTAAACCCTTTTATAGGTACAGGACTCTCGAAAGAATACTCGATAACCCCACAAAATGCATCAGACATTCACTTGCAATATCCCATCGACTTTGAAAATGCCACAGCCGTGTTAAACAGCGTTTACGGTGCCTTGAAACAGAAGGATTCCAATTTGAGTCCCGTTGGCGTGAACTTTTTCCCGGCGTATATTCCACCAAATACTCCCTTATATCACAGTCGCTGGGATCCCACCATTCCCGACCTGTTCGAGTGGCTCGCGATGGATTACGAATTCAGCTACAGTTTTGCTTCCTTTAGACGTCAAAGGCCCCGTGGTCCCGAGGACAAGCCGCATGACCCCATAACACCAGGGAAGCCCGGAGACCCAAAAAAACCACACCCTGGCTTCCCAAGCCGCCCAGGAGGGCGGCTTCTGCGAAAGGATCCTCCTGACACCCAAAACACCATTGCTGAATCCCGTGATTCTAAGGATGAACGCCCTTCCGAGATGAGCCAAGCATACTTGCTAACCTTTAAAAACAAAAAGCCTTTGAACAAGCTTATTTACTTGGACGGGGCCTCCGCGGCGAAGACAACAACAGGTGAAATGGACCAGCAGTTAATTCTCAGCCAGCAAGAAGACGTCAACGCATATGTTGATGAGAGGAAAGCTGCTGCAAAAATTTGCGAATGGGGTTCTTCTTTTGGTCTCCAAGGTGTTGTCAGGCTCGAGGTTGGGTTCGAGATTGTTTTGTGTGACTTTCACAGAGATCTTGAGCTTATATCGAATGTGTCATTGTACAGCGTCACGGATTTAGTTGGGTTTCCTACCGAAGGCACGAGTCTGCAAAGTGGATTGGAAAAGTCACGGAGTGAGCTCATTGATCGCTGGCAAAGCATGAGCCAATTTGAATGGTTGCAAACGGGAGGGATTGTGAATGATGGTGATGATAGAATTTTGATCGACTTCTCCAATATGGTCACCCCTCTCAACAAGACGTGGATTGATCCTGACCCATATCAGAGGAGGATCAATGAAATCCCCACGGAACTCAAGCAACATGTTCTTGCAGATCTAGAGAACGTTATATCAGGGGGAGTCGATCCTTTCTTCAAGACAAATTGGCCTATTGTTATTGACCATATCATCCACAAGTTTTCCCCAATGCTCATAGATTTAAACAACACGCTCACAATTTTTGATCAAACCGCAGATGCAGACTTGGGACTTGCGCTCAAAATCGTCGCAGAGAGTCTTTCAGCAACTACGTTCAACTTTGTAAGAAGATACACCGATGAAGCAATAGGAAACAAGCATCATCAAAGATCAATAGCTCTACAGCATGCTGTCGAGGATTATGCTCACAATACATTCGAGATTGAGACATCTCTGGATAGGTTGATAGTTTCTTCAGTTTTCGAAGTCACAAAAAAAGTGATCTCTGCCATTTTTGACATTTACGATCTATCGATATTTATCCTTCCAGATTTCTCCGTCACTCCCACTGACAAAAATTACTCGGAGCATAAAACAGCTCTTTTGGAGAAGAGTGTCGCTCTCAAAAAGCTTTTGAAAGCCTTGAGGTGGTCAATATTCACAAAGTGCTCCAGAAGCTGTGACTGGAATGAGGTTTGCGCAGTGCCAGGGTGGGGGCCAGGGCCTATGGGATGGAGCTTTGGTAATAGAAAATCACTACACTACGAGAACGGCAGTTTCCGCGTGAACGAGGAGCTTCAGTGTATTGGTGTCGATGATATGAAACAACGTATGTGATAGATGCCCAAGATCATAACACGACTGAAGTAGTGGCACCATAAATGGAAAGCTTTATTATCGCTCGATATTCCAAAGAATCCAGCTTCAGAAAGATGAGACCAATGGACAATTCCAAACCAGTGCAATTGTCTTGTAGCGAAGTCGCTGTTCACGTGTGAATTCAATCACCTCACCGCCCTCATCACTCGAAGCACAGTAGTAGATTCCCCCACAGCCCCTTGAACGGTCTTTAACAAATCTCGACGTGATGCCTGTCGAGTTTCCTTTATTAAGCAGTTCTATCGAAGCAGGAAGTATCGCATGCTTCATTTCAATCAGGCTCTTGTAATTGTCTCGTAAGTCGAAGATCGAGTAGTTAAACTTTTGCCGCAAGTGAGGGTACAGAAGGAAATCAACGAGCCAGGTATTTCTTTTGCACACACTGAGGGCACCGTTCGTCCAAAGAAGCTCTCTTTTTTCGCTGAAATGAGCGAGCTGCGTGGAACAAATGGTGTTGTTGGTCTCTAATATTCCGATAGCAGCAGCAGCGAACTCATTGAAATGGAATTCAGAGTTTCCACTTATAAGTTGACCAAGCCAAAATAGGTCCTTGTCTCCGTACATTATTCTTCCTGATTGAAACCAGTATTGAAGGGCCAAGGATATGATAATCCCCAGAAGGTGATTGCTTCGCCTGAGAACGACGACTCCACTCTCCATGACGTGCTTTGATTTGAAGTTGAAAAAGTTATTGTCAAATTTGGCACGATCTATGGATGTGTTGAACAAGTCATCACTTTTCGGGAGCATCGTGGAGAAAAATTTGAATTGGGAGGTGGAGAGCGTCTCGGACAACTCACGATCTTTGAAAAAGTAAGCCCCTGTTTTTTTGTAGCCGTCGAACTCAAAAAAGTTTTCCGGAACCACGAATGGCACAACATCCGCATCCATGAGGA
>JAJLZY010000354.1:0-11320 GCA_030564885.1 Metschnikowia kofuensis (nom. inval.)
AAAAAAAAAAACGATATAAAGCCGGGCTCTCAAGTGGGGGCTGAGTGCAGTTGAACGGTGTAACAGTCCAAGTCTGTATTCTCACACGCGTCGAGGAGCGCCCAATGTCGTTAGCAAAATATCGCGCAAGTCGAGCCGAAATGTCGCGCCTTAGACAAAATGTCGCAAAGCATTCGGGCCCCAAGCCGCGCGGGCGGGTCCTGCAGACATTCTCCGGCGAGCCCCCTTCACCCCACTGCCTCCCTAGCACTGTAACTGTCTGTCACTCTTTTTCGTCTTGGTATCTGAAAACGAACCTTTACACCCTATCAACACACCAAGTATGTACCAATTGCTTTCTTTGCCAGGTGCTCGCTGACTGAATAGGTGCGGCAAGTGTATCACTTGTATGTCACTCCTTGCTTTGTGTTTCCATCCCTTGTTTATCTTGATAGCCGCCGGCGCTATGTTGCTGTTTTCCGTGTGACCTATTTTAAAGGCAGAGAGAAATTCAGGGGCGGGAAGGGCAATCAAAACTGCAAGCATTTTTCAACTGCCAGGTCTCTACAGTTGCGTCAAATAAATTTCTGAGCATGGCTAGAGTATTCCTGTTTAAAGATTTTTGCCTGAATCAATCATTCGATCGTCCTTTTGTCCCCCTCACTCACGCACTCGTTCCACGAACAGTGAAGCGGCGGCGCGAGCAATCGCAATCTTGCCGCGCCGCCCGCTGGCCTCTGTTGGCTAGCCACTAACGCGCGCTCAAATCCTTGACACAAATACGAGATTTGCTTTTTCTGTGATTTGTGTTAATTGCACGCAGCTTTGACTACTTTTTGTGTCTTGAGACGTCATTTGAATTTGCGGGTTGGTATTAAAGGATCAGCTGCCGACCTCGCACGTTGGTCGCAAAAACAAACAGACACTGTAAGACATCCGTGCACCGCGACACCCGCGGAATTTGGACACGACCTACTCCGTGGATTGTCGAGATTTTTTCGGACCTACTTGCCGCCCAATTCAACGACGATCGAATCACTTTGCGTCAGCCCTAGCTCCAGCAAATCCACACGTTCCGCAATACTAACTCCTTTAAGCAATGCCTGCCTCCCGTGAAGACTCCGTCTACCTCGCCAAATTGGCCGAACAAGCCGAGCGTTATGAGGAAATGGTCGAGAACATGAAAGCTGTCGCTTCCTCCGGACAAGAGTTGTCTGTCGAGGAGCGTAATTTGTTGTCGGTCGCCTACAAGAATGTCATCGGTGCTCGTCGTGCCTCATGGAGAATTGTTTCCTCCATTGAGCAAAAAGAAGAGGTCAAAGGCAACGAGCAACAAGTTTCTTTGATCAGAGAATACCGTTCCAAAATCGAGGCCGAATTGACCAAGATTTGTGAGGACATCTTGTCAGTTTTGACTGACCACTTGATTACCTCCGCACAAACTGGTGAATCAAAGGTGTTTTACTACAAAATGAAGGGTGACTACCACCGTTACTTGGCCGAGTTTGCCATTTCTGAGAAGAGAAAGGGTGCTGCTGATTTATCCTTGGAGGCTTACAAGGCCGCTTCTGATGTCGCCGTTACCGAGTTGCCACCAACCCACCCAATCAGATTGGGTTTGGCCTTGAACTTCTCCGTTTTCTACTACGAAATTTTGAACTCTCCAGACAGAGCTTGCCACTTGGCCAAGCAGGCGTTTGATGATGCTGTTGCTGACTTGGAGACCTTGTCTGAGGACTCTTACAAGGACTCCACATTGATTATGCAATTGTTGAGGGATAACTTGACTTTGTGGACTGACTTGTCCGAGGCCCCCGCACAACAAGAAGAGCAAGAGGCACCAGCCACCGAGGCCAAGCCTGAAGAGGAATAGATAGCCCTGGAAAAATGAAATATCTTTAATCTGTCATGGTCCACCTGAAGAAATCCCTCAAGCCCCGACTTCCTGTCAGTGTTCACTTCTACTTGTCTCCTGTAACCTGCGATCTTGAATTTCTCTCATGTCTCCATAAGTATTCGAGATGCCGAATGTGAAATGAAAAAGGATCATGCTTTCCAATAAATTGAAATTTAAAAACAAGAAAAACAAGATAAAAAGAGTGCTTGTTGACTGCTTTACGTTTTGTTCGACATGCGTCAATGAGTTGTAAGGTGTCACATTTCATATCTGAGCTCATAAAGGCATCATTTGTAGATGGCTAATATTTTCCTTTGCAAACCGTAGATCTGCGCAATTACCTGAGTTGTTTGTTTACCTTAAGGCTCCAGGCGTCATTCAACATAGCAGAATATTGTGCTGCGGAATCGCAAGGTCGGGATCAATAAACCGCGTGTTACTAAAAATAAGCACGTAGATATTAGTTAGGCGCAACCGCACAAAGATCGACACGTCTTCGACAACCAATTTGAAATCCGGGAAGAATAGGCAAAAGTTGGCTAGTTACGGCTGCTTGATGTACTGGCGTTATTTCAGATCAAACCTTTGTGAGCGAATTGAGACGTTTTCTTCGCTTCAGGCAATCATTATACCTAGACACGCGCGGATCTTCTGTCCCATTGTAAGCAGTCCGATCCCCATATTTTTATTCAACGTTTTTGCATCTCTCACTCACTCACATATAAATCACAGAGGATGACAATCTCAAAATGGAAGTATTTAGGGAGCATTGAGTTTCAAGTTGACATCCTTTCATTTCCTCCATAAATTTTCAAATTGAGTTTGAGGGGAATTAGAAACAAAAGCTGGCCAGCGAGAGCTTCGGCGGTTACCATCTCAAGTGAAAGAAGCCGGAAAGTGTGTCTTACAAATACTTAGCCGCTTTGAATTTCTCAGTGCACGAGTTCCAGGAGATTATTAATGCCTCACAATCGGCTTCTAAGCGTATTCGATATGTGGTTTAAATCATTGCTTGCCTCAGATCAGTGCTTCTCTCTTCATCTTTATGAGATCTATACGAGTCGGACCATTTCCTGAAAAATGATTTAACTCATATACACTCTAAGTTTTCACCAACTGACAATTGAAACTTCAAATCAATGTGGAGACGATGTCTGATTTCGGGCGAAATGATCGCTTATCATAAAGGCGGCTCTTTTTTTACAGCCAATTTTCCTTTACAATATTTGAGGCATGGGGCGGAGCGGAGCGCGTGTGAGGCGCTAGGCTAAGGATCACTTTCATTTTGTTCCTGCACCGATTCTCGCGCGCCCCAAATGAGGTGTGAAGCGTGAATGTTCGCCAAGTGTGCTTTGTTGAGAGTGCACCAAACAAAGAGAATTGAGGGAAAAAACCACAACACGCTTTCCAGTATTGCCTTGCTAAGCAGATTTCCCTTGACCACACGCATATAAAATATAACAAGATGCCTGAACCCGTTGGAATCGCCAACTTGCCCAACCAGAGATACAAAATCGTGTCGAAAAAGGGCGCCACCTTCACATTGATGGTGGCAGGAGAGTCAGGCTTGGGAAAAACCACATTCGTCAATACTCTCTTCCAGACGGCATTGAAGGAACAACAGGACCCGGAGACGAGACACAACAAGTTCACATCTGCGCACCAAACAGTGGATATCTCGATCGTACGCGCGATCTTAGAAGAGAAAAATTTCCAGATCCGGTTGAATGTGATCGACACGCCGGGGTTCGGGAACAACGTCAACAACTCGGACTCGTGGTCTCCAATAATCGATTTCATCGACGACCAGCATGACTCTTATGTCAAACAAGAAAAGCAACCACTGAGAGGAGAAAAGAAGGACTTGCGTGTACACGCGTGCTTGTATTTCATCCGCCCCACCGGCCACTCGTTGAAGCCTTTGGATATCGAGATAATGAAGCGCCTCTCGACGCGTGTTAACTTGATTCCGGTGGTCGCCAAATCGGACACCTTGGCGCCCAACGAGTTGGAGCTTTTCAAGGCACGTATAAGAGAGGTGATCGAGGCCCAAGACATAAATATCTACACCCCTCCATTGGATTTGGATGATCCTGCGTCCGCAGAGCACTCAAAACAACTCATTGAGTCGATGCCATTCGCCATCATCGGCTCCAACGAGGAGGTCGAGCTTTCACCCGGTAACTTCGTCAGAGGCAGAAAGTATCCATGGGGTGTAGTGGAAGTTGAAAATGAGAGACATTGCGACTTTAAGAAGTTGCGGTCTCTTTTGTTGAGAACAAACATGTTGGACTTGATTTTGCAGACCAACGAGATTCACTTTGAGACTTTCCGCTCGATAAAATTGGGTACGTTGAACAAGGAAAACGGAGCCGAGGGCGCCGACGAGGGAGCTAGTATGAAAAAGCCAAGAAGATTACACAACCCTAAATTCAAAGAGGAGGAAGAGGCCTTGAAGAAGTTTTTCACAGAACAAGTGAAGGCTGAAGAGCAAAGGTTCAGGCAATGGGAGACGAATATCGTGAACGAGAGAAACAGATTGAACCAGGACTTGGAGGAGATGCAAGCAAAATTGAAGGTGTTGGAGGACCAAGTGAAAAAGTTGCAATTGAGCAAAAAATAGAGATACTTAGAATTAATCTCGGCAATTATAACAGCGAAATTTCGAAGCGACAACCGATGCAACTCAAGCCGATATGTATTAGTTTATCTTGAGCCGGTGTTTTCATAGGGTACCTCAAGCAAAGTTACTTGAGACAAACTCACAAGTGTATAAATAATCGTTTTGAATGCTTTTCGGATCATGAATTCCAAGTCTAGGCTGATTGAGAGAAGCGCCGTCTTGTCGGGCTATTGAATGAAGAATCACGAAAATAACACAACTCACTTTCATGATGAGCACAATCTGTATTGTTGCAAATACCTCAGAAAAAGCTAAAGCCTCTGGCCTTTTGTCTTTCTAGTACGACTTTCATGACCATAGTCTCGAAATGTGCTTGAAGTCCCGTGAGCTTTCTGTTTTCGCTCTTGTACTTGTGATTTTTGTCTCGATCTAAGCACCTTGTTACGGAATTTTGTAGTTCACTTTGAATTATCTGTAGTATGGAATTTCGATGGCAAAAATGCCATCTTATGATTCGTAGAGGGCTTGAGAAGAGTTAGCAAGTGCGATATCGCATGTCGATTAAGCCTTTGATATATTACGAGACAAAATTTGGATGTGGCTTCTAAGAGTCAGCATGATGTCAGGTTGATCGAAAAGTAGAATTATTTACATCAATATTTTATGCCAGGTGACAAAACACAGATCTGAAGAATATCGGAAAGGACAGGTCGAGAGTGGAATGGGCATTAATCGGATTTGCTGCTCAACTTATAAGATCTTCTGGACCAATTACCAGAAAACACAATTGAGTCTTTTGACCATGGTGGAGCTCAAGATTGAACTGGATCCCCTATTCTTTTCGTAAATTATGGCTCATTTGATATCATATTGGGACATCTATCTTGAAGGATAGAGATTGAAACCATAGAATATGGCGATTGTCTGACTCTGCTGAGAAAGCAGGATCAGAGGTGAACTGAGACATCCAAAACAAAATATGTGTATACAAAGTTCGATCATTATCGAAATGCGATGACAAAACCAAAACTGCCTGACCTTACCATCCAGTTCAAGTATAATCGTGAGAGAGGTCTTTGAAATCAACATTTCGTTCAGCTGCGAGTTTTTTTAACACGCAACTCTTTTCGATTGTTGCAACGAATTTATAGCTTTCGTTTTTTTCCCCCCTTTTATTCAATCTCATAAAACGTTAAGCAATGGCTGTTGTAGAGCATTTTAAGGACGCCCATTCGGATCCACCATTCGGATCCACCATTCGGATCCACCATTAGGATTGACACTAACTCGTCGAATAGTAATCTTTAAGCAAAGGAATAGTGCAGCAAAAAGGTCAGGTTAAAAAAGTAGACCAGTGCTCGGTGTTCTCTTCTATGTGGCTTTCATATACTTCTGATTATTTTGGCCCTTGTTGAGTATATCCGCCTGTTTCCCGATCTTCTTCCTCTTTTCTTTCGCTTGTTACATTTCCCAGTTATTCCGTCAGATATCCCTAGAAATCTCCAGCAACAGAATTTTTTTCTTTTCTTTCTTTTGTTCCTAATCACGTCATTGACACATCCTCATCATTTCTGTTGAGAAGTGGTGTTGCAGCTCAACTCTCGTGTATGCAAAGCATGCGTCGCACAATGGACCGAGTCAGAATTCTTGGGAGATCGGCACAGGCCCGACAATGAGCCGACGTCAGCTCTGCACAGGCTTGAGCGCGCACGTGACGCGCCCCACAGAACCCATCACGAATGCTAATCGATCTAGAAACAAGTCATTTGATCTGACTTTCTCTAGAATCTTTCCCGTTGTTAACGGATTTTTAAAGTGGTGCTGCTCCGTTTGATCGTGCCGTGCGTCTGCTGAACCATTCTTCGTTCGACCGAGATTTTTCCACCGGGCTTATTCCAATCTAATGCCCTTTGATGGAGACGACCACGTAGGGTCTGAAAACCTTCACGAGGCGCCGGAAAATGACGGAAAACGCTTCAAGCGCACATACGTGGCGTGTCTCAACTGCCGCGTGCGCAAGGTCAAGTGCGACCTCGGCAGCGAACATGCACCCAGAGATAGATGCGTGAGGTGTGCTCGAGAACGACGCGACTGTGTGTTCGTCGATCTGAAAAAACGTAAATTGGCCAAAGTCCGGCCCGGGCCCTCAGAAGTTGCCGCTAATCGGACAAGAACCGCGTCGCCGCTTCTGGCCAACCCATCTGGACCGGGCGACCCACCTGGACTAGGGAGTTCGACTCTTCTGGGGGGCTCATCTGCTATGAGAAATTCATCTGTTCTGGATTCTTCAACCACCAGACCCATAAATGCTGTTGAAAAGGAACGAGACCTCGACACAGCGCCCAAACACTTCTCGACCATGGAAGGAGCGCTAGTGTTTTTGGCCAATGCCGCAGGCAAAATCGCGTCTGCAGACGAGCGAGACCATATCGACGCCCGAGAAAAACACAGTGAATTGGAAAGCCGCCACGGACTGGGCCTGGGACCGGTTCGGGGTCAGAGTTTCTCGATAAGTCACCACAGCACACGGCCAAGCATAGAAACGGGCCGAATTTCTGGGTTTTCTGGAGTTTCTAGAACCCTTGAAGGCCCCGAAGGTTTGAGCCCACGAGGTTTAGGTCCAGAGGGTTATGGGAGCTCTTTGAGACGTGACAACCATGCGATCTCAAATGACTCTGGCGGCTTGAAATCTTTGGGAAATTTTGGTGATTCGAATGCCCGCACGGAACTCAATACTCGTCACGGGAGCTTTGCGGCCACAGGCCTCTCGCCAAACACAACTCATGATGCCCCTAAATCTATACATGGATTTATTCATAGATCTGCACAGGAGAAGTTTGGTCATGAGAGACCTGGTCACGAGAGATTCGAGTCAGACGCGGGCCTACAGCCCAACACCGACTCTCGCTCGAGCCTCGAGTCTCTGGCAGCGGCAACTCCCACATCCGACGAAAAACCACCGGCCTACTTGAGAGCACACATTCCAGCAATGTTCTCGCACCCGCCCCTGAATAACGACCGTCTCATGATGCCCCCTGCAGAACACCAGTACCTGGCACGGCCGGAATCGCTGAATGTGCTTTCGGAAATCGAATATATCGGCGATCTGGGTATTTTGACTGCCGCGGAGGCAGAACACTTGATCGACATGTTCTTCCTGACCATGCATCCGTTTTTCCCGCACATCCCCAGGTTTTTGCATCTGCCGCGGGCCTTGAGCGGGTACCCAATCTTGCTCTGTGCAATCCTCACGATTTCGTCCCGGTACCACTCGCTAGCAAGCTCGGGGGCAGCCGGAGTGGCGAAAAACATCGAGATCCACGACCGCCTCTGGCTCTACGTGCAGCGGTTGATTTCCCAGACCGTGTGGGCCGAAGCCAGCACGCGGTCGATCGGAACGGTGTTTGCGTTTCTTCTTTTCACCGAGTGGAACCCGCGTGCGATCCACTGGCGCTGGTCAGACTATGCCAACCGGGCCGAGGACGTTGCCGTGTCGCGGGAACGCGAAACAGGCCCAGACTCGGTTTCCAATATGGACGGCGTGAACGGAATGAACGGGGCAAATGGTGGGAGTGGGATGAACGGTTTGAATGGGATGAACACTGTGAGTGGGATGAACACTGTGAGTGGGATGAACGGAATGAGCGGGATGTCCAATCTGGCATCCGACCCGATCTCGGCTACGTCCGAGCCTGCCGGATTAGGCGCCATGCGCCGTTCGTACCGCATGGCATGGATGCTTATCGGGTCGGCGGTCCGGTTGGCGCAGGACACAGGGTTCATGGAGCTCAGCGCCAAAACGTACTTGGCGACGCACGTGGCGGAGATAAACTCGGTGATGAACATGAAACGCCGCAGCATGTTGAGCCACTCGTTGGCAGAGTTGGACATGGACACCGCCGAGATCTCAGAGGCCGAGATGGAGGCCCGTGAGGATAACGAAATCAAGGTCCTCGGGCTCTCGGAAGACATGAACTTTCCGGAAAACACTTTGCAGTTCACCGAGGCCCAAAAAGCGCAGATTGAGTTGCTCCAAATCACCTCGGTTGGACACGAGTCGTTATATGGGTACAAGGCACAGTTGGGGTCGTTGAGCCAGCGGCAAAACCTCTCGATCCTCAATTTCATGCACCCGATGATCAGCAGCTGGAGCCGCAAGTACAAGAAGTTTTTGGTGCCCAGCAAGTCGAAGCTTGCGAGGAAGGTTTCCGTCGAAACTTTGCGTGGTTCTGGCCTGAAAGTGGCACAGGGCCTCGCCGCAGGCATAGAAAACGAGTCGTTCATCTTTGAGTTCAACTACACCAAATTGTACATCTACTCGCTAGCATTGTCGCCGTCGCCCAAGGCCAAGGAAGGCACGAAAAACGGCAAGGTCTCGTTGAAACTCGACGAGATCTCCAAGAGCGCCAAGTACATTGAGCAGGCTTTCAACGCCGCAAACGAGATTTTGCAGGTGGCCCACCGTGTGCACAAGCTCAAGATGCTCCGGTTCATGCCCGTGCGCTGGGTCACGCGGATCGTCCGTGCCGTGGCTTTCATGGTCAAATGCTACTTGACAATCACAGCCCACAAGACCGCAGAGGTCTCCACCGACCCGTCCTCAAACATCGACCACTTCGACGCCACGATTCTTTCGCTCTCTCTTATTTCCGTCGAAGAAATAGTCCAAAGCATCCAAAAGGCGGCGATCACCTTGAGGGACTGTTCTCCAGACGAGCTCCATTTGTGCACGCGCTACTCCAACGTCTTGTTGTATTTGTATTCCGAGATGAAGGCAACGTTGAAAAACTACTCGGCAGTTGGAGACGATGTGGAAGACACCGCAGAGAGAGAAACACAGCAGCAGACGTCGGCTGGCGCTCCTACAGAGCCAGAACCAGAACCCGTGGCATCAACGGCGGCGTCGGCGACAGAATCCACCAATTATGCCGAGAGTTTCCGAGAGTTCCCCGACGCGGGCTTTACTGGCGACAGCGAGGTCATTGACTGGTTCATCAATAACCGAAATGTGGGGCTTGACTTTGTGGGGCCCTGGACCGAGTTGATAGAGCAGCAGATCGAGGGCCAGAACCTCAATATGGACCTGCAATTGAACTTCGGATAAATTTGGCTTTTGATGCGCGTTGGAAGTGACAACGGGAAGCTTTCCTATGAGGGACATTCCGATATATGCATGAGAAGTAAAGAATTTGAGAAATGAGACGCTGGTTTGGGGAAAGTGTCCGCCTTAGAAGTAGACTGGCGCGGACATTTGATGGCTGAATAGCCGGCAAATATATAAGACATAGTGACGGCAGGCAAGAAAAGCTGAATTTGACGAGAGAACAAGTGCAACAAATCAGGCCATGAGTCCGGGTAGTGGAGATTTTCACCCCCGTTTTGGATGATTAGCGTAAAATAGCAGTCAACAAAAATAAAATAAAAATATGGCAAGTGGGGTTCATGTTGATTGAAAATGATGGTGAGGTAGCGTGTGTGTGCCCGTTAAGATCAAAGCAAAAAGGACACATTAGGCATCAACCCGAAAGCGGTGTAAATATTCTTGAAGTCAGGAGTTCTTTTTATTCCTTCCCAATCCATTTTATCTCGCCATTCCGTTTGTTTTCCTCTTAATCTGCCGTTTGTTCTCCTCTCACATAGTCTTTTTGCATCAGCCGGCTTCTGCAGAATGGTAAGTGTAAGGGTACCTGGCAGTACCTGAAAGGTGGATGGGAAGCCCGCTGTAGTTGTCCCAGCTCTGAATGGTTTTGGCCATCACCAAAAGCAATTCACGTGTACGCAAAGAGAAACTGGCAATACCTAGTTGCTCATACATCGAGCCACCCTCTGTGCCTTCAGAAAAGCGCTTGGTGAGTCGAGGCGTGTTGCTCTCATATTCAACAAAAGGGTTGAAGAAGACCCCGTGCTCGTCTGCCCTAAAAGACTCATCTTTTTGCACGATAGTGTCAGCAATCTTGCATGACCAATCCAAGTTTATTGAGAGCTCGGTCATCTCGTTGAGGTAGCCGTGCACGAGCCCGACCTTGTGCAAAGAGTTTTTCGCGTTGATGTTGTCGTTCTCGGCCATGTACTTCAACAACGCCACCGCATTGCTACAGTCCCTGAACTCGTAGCCCATGACCGACGCGAGAATCATGATCATCAACGCGGAAAACAAGTGCCTGCTGTCCCAGAAGCCGAGCACAAAGAGCTTGTTGTATTCGTACAACTTCAAGAAAATCAGCACTGTCCGCGTCGCCGCAGCCACGGCCCGCGAGATGGCTCGAAGAACGGGCCCAATGTTGTCGATATGCGTGCGCTCGTCGAAAAGCAACGAGAACAAGGGCTCCACCACCAAGATCACCAACTGGTTGTAGCGCAAGAACAAGTTGGCGAGGTTGCGGTCCGGCAGCAGAAGCATGTTGCGTTGTTTCTGGGGCAAGAGCGTCACGTCCTCAAACTGCACCACGATGTCGTCGATGCACAGGAGGATCTTCTTCACCAACAACTTCTGGTTCATCGAGTCGGTCGTGATGTAGTTGACCGACATCGTGCGCACGTTGGGCCCGTATATCAACTGGTTGAACTTCGCCATGTACTTCACCAAGTGCACGTTGCACTCGAGAGACTCGGCGTCATACGTGTCTCCCAACAGAACCACGGGGCCCTCGGTCGGAAGCGCCACGTCTGTGTCGGTGTAGTCGATGTGCACGGGCATGTTCATGCGGGCGGCCCAGATGATGTCCACCACAAAGATCGTCCACCACAAGCGCTTGGTTTTCTCCTCATACACGCGGTGTCTCTGCAACTGGTGCTGGTCGAGGTTTGGCGGCGGCTCCATT
>JAJLZY010000355.1:0-11230 GCA_030564885.1 Metschnikowia kofuensis (nom. inval.)
TTTGGGGCTTCTAGGGCTCTTTTTCGCCATGGCCATCGTGCGGTTGATTATCTTTGTTGTCACATTCTTGGCCATGCCGCAGGCGTTCTGGTTGTATCCAAACTTGTTTGCCGATTGCGGCTTTTTCGATAGTTTCAAGCCCTTGTATGGATGGAGCGGCGAGTCCGGCAAAAAATCAAAGAAGAGAAAGGCTGCAAAGACAAACAGCAAGATTCTGGAGGCCACTGAGAATACGACCGAGTCATCTGAATCTGCAACAGCATCTGCCACTGCCTCTGCCTCTGGGGTCGAGAAAAGTTCAGGTGCACAAAAGAGAACTGTGACTTTGGAAGAGGTTGACGAGTAGGACGATTGGGCGTGAAAATTTTTGACATTTTCCAATATGAATGTCTTTTCAGGATGGTAAGGGATCAGTTTGGTCAAATATGATGGCATTTGATTCTCTCGGGTGTGAAACTTAGCATGCCGTTCAGAAGCGGATGCAATCCAAATTGCTTTGAAAAATTTCTGTGTTATTTCACGAATCGCTAATGCTTGATGACATTACTCAAGGCATGGCGAAACAATTTAATATCTGGTGATGTATATAAATAAACGGCAATATGTCTGAGTATACGGCGCCAATGGCTGACACATGGCTACAAACCCAGTGTGATATGGTCATATATGTTCAATGTGCACCTCCAATTAAGTCGTTGGAATTTAGCTAGACTTTGAATTCCTCAGCAGCGAACACGTTGCCTTTTGAGCTAATTGCTAACAAAGTTGCCTCCCAGAGAAATGAAACGGAGCCACGTCTCATGAACAGTTTGGCATTATAGTCTTTTACTCTCCCGGATTTGTCGTGTGAGTGTATATGTTTTTTTTTCAAAAGCGTTTTTTTAGAGTCAGGATCGAGGAACTTGTGCTTCTGACGTTCGCTTTTGACCCTATTTCATCAGGTGCAAAGAATTCAGACTCTCGAGTGGGGCTAGCGTGAATCAAGTATTAGACTCCACTTTGTTCAAAATAAACTTAGCTAATTGAAGTGAAAATACATTTCTCTGACACTAAATATTGGGGGATCTTATTCGAACTGATTTGTTTTGATGAAATGGTGGGAGTAGTAGAAAAGAAAGAACTAGACAATGACAAAATGGTTGTTTTATTCTTTCCTCTCGCTAAGGAAGATGTTAAAAAAGAGAGTTGAGATAATTTAAAGTCAATCAAAAAATATGTGTATTACGTTGATCACCTCATCGATACCTGGTTCAACGCATAAGTGAATAAAAAGCCAAGTCGCCATTGCATTGCGAGGGCAACATTTACATTTATGCGCTCTGTGTGCTCCAACGAATTGGCCCATACATACTTTCGCTGTCGAGACCAAGAGAGGTCAACACCTCAAAATTCTCATGCCTCCCTTAGGGTTAAAGACAAGTTGCTACACAGTCTGAATTGTCGTATTTTTCCTATCTTATGATTCCGGCCCTATTCTCAAAAACATGAAGATGAGCTGCTGAAATCACAAAACTTCCCTGACAGGCATTCAGCCAAATTGGGCAAGAGAAAGTGATAGACAAAGTCTTCTATTCTAGCAGCCTTATAAAGTGACCAGTGACCCGAACACAATTGAGCAGAGTCAATTCTTTCATAAATAGAAGAACAGCAATCAAGCATCAAGACTCTCAAAACTTGCTCTATGATTTATAAATCCGTCGAAGCAGTGTCCATGAGTTGGCGATAAGTGATTTGGTTCATCCACACCTCCAAATTCATGCTTAAGTCACAGTCAATCTTTCACATCTCCCTATTCAAGTAAGAGTTCTTCAGAGTATCTTTCATTTTGTCAGTGCTTATACACACATACATAAACACATGCACATACCCTTAGAACGTACTAAATTATGCACAAAGAAAATGTTTAATTAGAATTTTTTTTCTACATGAGCGTCTTAATCTTTCTCAATATTATTAGTCTTATAGAGTAACACGAGACTTCCGGATGCTACGGGCGCGACTCATACCCCGGACTCTGGGCCCGGCTGCCCTATCTTGAACTTGCGGATCAGTCACCTATATTTCATACAATACACTTGCCACCAACAGTTCTGGCCTCGTCTGACCCAAAACGACCAAAAAAAGTCTTTTATACGGAGACTACATAAAAGAGACTTGGTAATCAACCCGATTCACTGATTATATACCAAATTGTCTTTTTTCTGGGTGATTGGATTGTCTCTTTGATTGTCGCTTTAACTGTCGCTCTCTTTCTCAGAGTCCAGGTTCTCAATTTACTGCCCCGATTCCATAGCCCAGTTTCTCATAGTCCAGATTCCCATAGCCAAGACTCTCATCACCTCATGAATGACCTAAGCTTCAACCAGGACTTCACGTGTCTTCTGGCGTCAAGTGCCCGGGCCCACCGAATTTTCAATTGTGATCCTTTTGGCGAGCTTCATGCTTCTTCTGGCGAATTGAGACATTCTGAAGACACCGAGACCCACGAAACTTCAGGAACGGCGTTTTTACGGATGCTTTTCTCCACCTCGCTTATCATTGTCGTTCCCGAGACAAGGGGTACCAGTCCCGAAACAGGCCGGCGTGTATTGAAAATGTTCAACCTAAAGCAGAAACTCAAAATCTGCGAGTTGACATTTCCCCTGCGGATCTTGGACGTCATGCTCAACCGGAAACGCTTGGTTGTATTTCTCGAGTCGGGCCAGATCTATATCTACGATTTGAGCAGCATCCGCCTCTTGAAGGTGTTGGATTTGCAGCCTTTTGCGACCTCAGACGCGGCAAAGCACACAAGGGGAAAAGGAGACGAAAAGGGGAGGAGGAACACAGAAGGAGAAGGCGAGCCAGCGGGTATAAACCTTGCCGGGCCCGCGATAAACCACCTAAACGCAAATACGGGGCAAGGGACTTTGACTGGACTAAACAAAGATGCAGGCCTGGATTGCACTAACCCCGTGACTAGAGCTTCAAATCCGGGAATGGCAAAGTCTGTGGTGGCTGCGCTAAGCGCCGATGACCGCTCTCTTTTAGTGCTTCCATTTCTGGCTGTGAAGGAGCTGACAGACTTGTTTGGCGGCGGGAATATGAGCCCGGATCTGCCTGCGCTTCTGCCCGTGGACCACGATTTTATATCCGGCGGGCCCCCGTCTTTGCAGCCATATATAGAGCTCACACATAAGAACGAGCAGGCGGCAAATGCCAAGAAGCCGTTGCATACGTGGAAAGATCTTCAAAAAGATGGAGGTGGCTGGATTCTAGTCTACGATACAATAGACTTCAAGCCTCGCCTCATATACAAGGCACACGACTCGCCCGTGGCGAAGATTGCCATTTCAAGTGACAGCAGCTGCATTGCCACAGCGTCGAACAAAGGCACGATCATAAGGGTGGCGCATATCGAAAACGAGGCTGCAAATAGCGCCAAATTGCCCATTTCACAAATCACAAACCTCCGGCGTGGGCACAATCCGGCCAAAATCAACGCGCTCACATTCAACTTGGATCTGCTGATCCTCGGTTGCGCTTCTGAGAGCGGAACAGTGCACTTGTTCACCTTAAGAAACAAAGCTCCACATTTACCGCCACATGAAACATCGGCAGATTCACAAGAGTCAGCTGACTATCATCAGAATCATGAATTGCCCGAAGAAGAACACAGTGGACGGCTCTCGTCGCTGGAAGACCTAAACGAAAATCTAGCGAATCTTCTTCTTCTGAATAACACAGATAATACGGAGCTGCGAAACAAGGGAAAGGAGTCCACGTCCTCGTACTTTTCTGCCCTCAAGACCTCTACAAAACTCATCAACAATCTGTATACCAAGCTGCTCGCAAAACGGCTTCCGTACAAGCAGTACCTCGAAAACCTAGTCTGGGAAAAGCCTCGGCGTTCGTTTGCGTATGTGAGCGTTCCAGATGCAGAGGGCTCTCAAATAAATGCGAGCCCAAAAGCTGTAGAAATTGGGTTTGGTGCCGGGGGAATCTTGATATTGGCGTCATATAATACTGGCAAGTTGTATCAGTATCACATGCCGAGTGAAGACAGCGAAGAGCGTACGAAGTGCAAGCTTTTGCTGGTGAATGATTTACTTTGAGGGGTGAATCTGATGCAAAATGCTTGAGAAGAAGAAAGAGGGAAGAAAATCGGAAATGAATAGAGACAAAAGGACAGAGATAGAATACTAGAATAGATGCGAGATGGATGTGTCGTGGGCTCGTGTCGTGAGCCAGTGTCGTGGGCCAGCGACAAAAATTCAGGAATTCTGGAAGGATCAAACGAAGTGACCATCCAATGACCTCTTCAAATGGATCCCAGAAGACTTCAAGGAATTGGGGCTCGAAGTAGCTTTGCACCTTCAATTGTACTACTTTAAAATGTGATCAGCTGATTCTTACGGGCCTCGAATGCGAAAGTGTAGCGAGATTAACAGAAAAATCCCCCTCCCACAGAATCAGCGCAAATTGTGGCGTATCAAATTCATTATCAGAGGGCCAGCGACAAAGCTTACTCATCCGAGCCCGCGTGGTCTAAATGACGCACCCGAGTTTTGAGCCTTGACAATCTTAAACGTTAAATGCCGAGATCCGGTGTTCAGAATCTTGGATGTCGGATAATGCACTCTGATTGCCGAATCGCGCCACACTATTCGTTATATCGCGCGTCAATTTGATGTTGAGATTGTCGACATCGCCCAGAACTGAAAAGTGCGTTCGATCTGGATATCGAAAGGATGTATTGAAGTACCAAGATACGAAAAAAAATCTAGTTATTATTCTAATATAAGGGGTGTGAATATGCTTTTTTTTTCGGGGAAATTTTTAGAAAGCATTTCTGCCGCAACTTACAGAGCTTAGTGGCTGCAAACTGTGGATGCTCGCGACTTGCATCATCATTAATTAAACTTCGGGCAAAACTTACATAAAAGAAAAGAATATTTCACACGCTGGACTTAACTTGTTTTTTTATCGATATTTTCAAGCTCTGATCCTCAAAAAATTTCTCCTTCATCCACCGCTGCTGCTTTGCACAGCACAACAAGCGATGATCCCTCTGCTATTCTCGACAAATTGAATTTATTGAGCAACAACAAAAAAAATGCTTCAATCTCAGCTCTGGCCACCTCCATTGAGAGATTACCGCCCACCACGCGCAAGCGGCTCGAAAAGCATGGCAATGACTTGTCTAATGGATACCCCAGATTAGTTCCCCAAGAGAAGCGGACGACATATTTGGACGAGGCTCTCGCAATTAGAAGCGAAGAGTATCCATATATCGAGAGGGGCAAGAATGCCGATCCTGAGAAGAAGGCCCTTTTTGGGGCCGCAAAAGAAGTAAATGATTTGACGGCGCACATCGGTACTGAAATCGTCGGCTTGCAGCTTGCAGACCTCGACGACAAGCAAAAAAATGAGTTGGCTCTCTTAATCGCTGAGCGTGTTGTCGTCTTCTTCAAAGACCAAGATTTATCTCCACAGAAACAATTGGAGTTGGGTAGGTACTGGGGCCAAGTGGAAGTCCACCCTCAGCTTCCTAGAGTTCCACACACTCTAGAAGGTGAAGATCTCACAGGTATCACTGTTATTTGGCAAGATTTTTTTCAGAAAAACAACGGGCTTTCACTTTCCTTCAGAGACAACTCGGCCGGCACCGCGCAATGGCACTCGGACTTTGTTCACGAGGTTCAGCCGGCCGGTATCACCCATTTGCACAATGACGCAATTCCAGATGTAGGAGGCGATACCTTATGGGCTTCTGGATACGCTGCATATGACAAATTGTCGCCAGCTTTGCAAGCATTTTTGGACGGGAAAACGGCGATCTACAGATCCACCAACCACTACATCGACAGGCAGAATCCTTTGGGCGGACCGAAATATATTGAGCGGGAGCACCCAATTGTGCGGACCCATCCTGCCACTGGCTGGAAGTATCTTTTTGTTAACCGAGCCATGACTGTGCGTATCGTCGGTTTGGAGCCCGCAGAGTCGAAACTCATCTTGGAATACTTATTTAAGGTGTATGAAACAAATTTAGATATCCAGGTCAGGTGGAATTGGAAATCAAAAGAGGGCACAGGTACCTCTGCAATTTGGGACAACAGAATCGCAAACCATAACGCTGTTTGGGACCACGAGGGAAAACAGGCAAGGCATGGTACACGCGTTACTTCTTTAGCCGAACTTCCTTTCTTTGACCCAGCTTCTAAGTCCCAAAGACAGGCGTTGGGTCTAGATGCATGATTGGATTCAACTAGATGATTTATCTGATAAATTATAATGTGAATATTAGTGCGAGAGTCATGAAAGTGCGCTGCCGGCGCCTTACCTCAAGCTTCGCGATTTTTGACGCTATTTAGTAGTGATTTTGACTTTCAAATCCTTTTCGTGCTCAGGAACCTCGTGCTCGTATGGAGTTATGACTCCAGTTCCCTTCGAGAGAATTCCGTCCACCACATCAACTTGATTTATCTGCGCCGTGACCTGGCTTCTCACTGCATGCAACTCATCTGGGTGTGACTGCTGCCAGAGTTTCAATTTGTAACTTTGACCAGTAAGATCCCAGAATATCCCACGGAGCGTCGTATAACATCCCTTTCGACTTTCCCAAACTGGTCCAATGATAACAATGAATGCAGTGATGAAAGACCAGATGAACAAGACAACAATCCACCCAGTGAAGAACTGTTTACTAAAAATGTAGCCAGTTCCATACATCGGGATAGGCCAGAGCAAAACAAAGCACACTGCCAACGACACACAAAGGTACATGGCGAGTCGGAACGCTCTGTTGAGACGTGCGGACTCTGCTGCTAGTTTTTCTTCTTCTCCCATAGTGCTTCCAAATTCGAGACTGCTTCCATGAGCTGACAACTTCTCTCTTTGTTGGCGACTTTCCTTTGCCATGAGCTCGCGAGCAGCCTGCGTGACCTGAGACTCTACTGGCATGAGGTTTTCCGGATCCGAGGAGTGTACGGACTCTGCTTCCTTTAATTCTTCCTCCTCATTCACACGACTTATGGACTTCAAGATGTTCCAATCAAAGTTTTGTGGCTTGAATATAAATGTGAGCACCGGGATGATGATAAGCGGAGATAAGAGAGCGACAATGTTACCTGTCAACATAGCATCATCTTCAAAAGTCGTGGCCACGGTAATCTCACCAAACTTTGTTTTGGTGCAAATGAGCCACAGCATGAGCGCCAAGCAAGTGGCAATAGGCGGTGTGAACGTAGCAGCGGCCCAGTTCTGGTGCTTCGAGAGCAATGTTAAGGTTGATGGCAACACAGCTCCGCCTATGATTATTCCCATCAAAACGTAGAGGTACCCCATCGATATACCCGCATAATACAAGCCAATGGCAAAGGCTGCCATGATGTATGCGAACACCACAACCGCCGCGTGCAGCACGAAAATCAACTTCTTGCCCGACGCCTTTGGCTCGATGTACGTACGGTATACGTCATATGTGAAGATCGACGACACGGAAATCAATTCCGCGGACATGGTCGAAGTTACGGCCATGAACAATAACAAGAGACACATGACAGCGCCGCTTTTGCCCAAGAGAGCTACTGCAGCATTCGGCAAGACTAGACCCGCACTTACTTCGGCAGCAGACATCCGGGCTGGATAAGTTGGCCATGCTGGAGTACCCTCTAAAGCCAAAGCTGAGAGTCCCATCGTCGTTGCCATGAACATTGGGATGGCAAACCACGCCAAGCCACCCATCACGTAGCCGGGCAACGTGGCGACGGGATCCGAGGCAAACGCCTTGTTGAAGTAACCGTTATCGAGGAACACAGTACCAAAATTGCCCACGATGTTGATCACGAAGAAAATACCACCCAGCCGCGACTGCATTGTTAAGTAAGAGCCTCCGGCGTTACCTTGGCGGGGCTTTGTATCGGCCAATTGTGTAATCAAATCCCAGACAGCGGCAGGTGAGCCCAACTTGTCCGAAATCGCGAACGTGTTAAACGCAAACGTCAACAACACCACCATGATCAAGATGGAGTGGGCGTAGTCGGTCAAGAACGTTGCCTTGATTCCGCCAAATATTGTGTAGACTACCACACCCAATGGAAGTAAGAGACATGCTGCTACAACATTCATTCCGGTCAAATCGTGCACGACCGCTGACCCACCTGTGAGAAGCATTGCCGTGACCAAAACGTTAGTGGAAAAACCCCAGAACGAGAATACCCCATGTGTGGCCAGGCCATATCTTTTGTGGACAATTTCCAAGTATGTGTGAGCACCTGGTGCACGCTCTTTCCCCTTGATGGCCAAACAGGAGAATAACACAAGTTGCACTGTTGCCCCTGCTGCATAGTAGTAAGCGCCGCAAATACCATTCCTGTAGACCTGGACCGTCAGGGTCAAAAGTGTGGCTGCCCAAGTCCACGAAGAGACCACTGCAGCTGAGAGAAGAAATTTCTTCACAGATCTGCCTGCGGTAGAGAACTCTTCTGCGGTCATGATTTCTTTATTGTATCGTCTTAGACAAAATGTGGTGAGCATCATGGCAGCTGCAAACACGAGCCCCATGCCCACCACAACAGCATACCCGGCAGCTTGAGGAAGCGCAACGTATTGAGAAGCAGACGACATTTAATGTGGATGTGTCTGGAATTAATGAGTTTTTAATTTCAAGCTTTGATTGGTGCTGTAAGCCTTCTGTTCGGGGATCAGGAAAAGATTCAGTCTCAAACACGAAAGCAGGTCTGCCAGCTTTTTTTTTGGTTCTCCTCAATGTCTTGAAAAATCTTTGAAATTCAGTGAACTGTCTTCTGACGAACAAGATTCACGTCTGTTATTATGTTCCAATCTTATTTTCGGGTAGTCCGCTAATATGAATTGTTATCTCAGGTTCTTTAACTTAGTCACACCGGCCAAATGTTGATATGCAATCTATCGAAATCTAGGACCAAAAATTTTATATTCATTCCAACGTCTCATTTATATCACCTTGACTTAATTTAGCAAAGCACATCGCCACATATCAAAATTTTACTTATCATTCACACCATAGATAAGCGGCATTATTTCTTGGCTTATTTAGGCCAGCGAGCATTCTCGTAGCTATGTTTCAGCCCTTCGGCGTTACTGCGGCCCGAAACTCCAAGCTTAAATACCAAGAAAAGAGCAACAATAATCTGGCAACCACGCTCCAATAAGAAGCCCGAATCTTGTGATTGTTTTCATGAAAGGCGTGCTCGTGCTGCGATAGACTACACCTGGAATGCACTATGCAGCGCAATTCTGGGCATTTCGCTAATGAGCGCCAAGCATTTTTGGAATTTCACAAGGCAAATTTCAAATGTGTTTATCAGTCGAGACTCATCAGCTGATTGGTGAATTGTAATATAAGAACGAATTCTGATACTGAGATAGACGTGCACGGCTCACTTGAGTCGACAGCGGCTTAAACACATGCTGATCATCTGCTCACAACAGTGCAATTACTCGTGGTAAGTTTGAATTGAGGTCCCACGAACGAATGGATTGTTGCAGCAAACAGAGAGACAGCTTCTTCTTTTTATAGCTCATAATTTTGTTTTTCTTTTTTCTGACGCGAAGGCAAGCGGAGCCATGGGAGTATTCTTTGTCGACCTCTAATTCAGAAACATAAGACAACTTTAAATCTTTGATTGCCTGATCCACTATTACTTCCATTGAGCTTCTTTTCGCTCGTAGAATAACATGTGGACTGCGATCTGAATCACAATTTAAATCGGGTTGAAACGCACGCCGTAGCGGCACTTGCCTTTCCCATCAAAGGAGGACAAGTAAGCAGGAGTACTTTCTTTCGAGAGTCGAGGCTTGCTACGAAAACTGCTGTAAGCGCTCAATCTCAATATGAGGTAAAGATGTATTAGATTCCGTGATTGAAACCTGAAGACAGAAACCTCGCAGTTGATCAAGAATTATACCATTTCGTGTGCTCTTTGAAACCATTTTTTGTTGAGCATGAGGAGGCGAACGCGAAGGAAAAATATTAAGTATAGTTCACAAATGGTCTTTAGTAATGGGATCCAGGATCTGCAACTAAAATGAGTTATTTTCGGTAAAACCACGAGGCTAAAATCTCGAGCTGAGAAGCATGCCACGAGTAGTCATGGACAATGCATATAACTTCGCCACCTTTGGGCAAGATGATAGTCTAGATTGCTAGTTTTTTCAAAGATTTGGAGTCAAAGAATGAAATTTTTCAAGCCCAAATGAATATCTGTTCCAGTATCAAGTCGTGGGTCAGAGTGGACCGAAGGCCCATACACATGATCGCATTCAATCGTCTATGCTTCGTGCGAGCACGTTGTAAATATGCCTCACACTTTCTTTCAATTTTTTGGTCTCTTTTTCTGTCCTTGTTCTCGAAATATCATATTGCACGAATCTTAGACCTCATAAAGCTGCAAAGTTGTCATATCTGAGGCGGAAACCTACTAGCAACAACTCGATGAGCCAGTTCCGGCAAAAGCGCAAGCAGGGCTTCGATCAACTTGAGTGTGAAATATTGGCCTCATCTGAGTCTTTCAAGTTTGAGAAACATACCCGAGCGCAGCAAAATCACCATATTTTTCGCTCAAATTCTTCCTTTTATTTACAACCATATGGGCTTCGAGTTTGGCCTTTATAACCCCCTGACCCCACCCCTTTATTTGTTTTTGCAGCCAAAAATGTCGCGGCGCCCCATAGCGTGTTCCGCGGTCCCGGCTGCGGCCGTGATCGAGTGCTTCGCTTGACCCTTGAGGCTTGAAGGCATGAAGGCCCTACCGCACTACGCAAGACTGCAAGCACCGCGAAAATTTTCACACTCTGTTTCCCCTCACCCGAGCGCAGATGGACCCCCGGATCTCATAGTGCCCCCCCACCGCCGGTTCCATTAATTTCCCCACTTCCCCTTGTACATAATAAAACTCAACATGGTAACTGCCACCAGAATTTCGGCCGGCGTTCTCCATAGATCTCTAAGAATGGTTTCCACCGTGGGCTATGCCGCTGACGATGTTTTGTTCACAAACAACAACATGGCCCGTGTGATCACACTCAATCGGGTCAATAAGCTCAACTCGCTCAACACGCTGATGGTGCTGAAGATCGTGCCCCGCTTGACCGAGTATGCAAAACTGGACGTTTGCAACTCCATCATCTTGACTTCGAACTCGCCCAAAGCTCTTTGTGCCGGCGGCGATGTTGCCGAATGTGCGCTGCAGATCTTACAGGGCAA
>JAJLZY010000356.1:0-11214 GCA_030564885.1 Metschnikowia kofuensis (nom. inval.)
TTTAATCAGATGAATCAGACAAAAAAAAAAAAAAAAAAATGTCCGCGATGGCATAGCAGCTTAGACAAGAGTGATTGCTAGCAACAAACTTTCACAACTGAAGTTCGAAGCCCGCAATCATTAAATAGGGTTTGAGCGTGTCTGAGGTGCTTTTGTTGTGGAACGGCGTGGAATGCTCCCGGCATCTGCGAGGAGCGTGAAACCCGGAGCGTGTTGTTGGGTTTTCTATAGTTACATATAGTTTTCATCACTGGTTTACCACCGGCAGCCTTCGATACACACAAATCAAACAAAAGAAAGATTAGGCACGTTCCTTGGAAACTGGCTAGGGGTCTCTATATAATTTCGTTATAGTTTTAATCCTTTCATCAGATGAATCAAACAAGAACAAAAAAATCGCGCAGTCATTTCATTTCGAACAGCTGACCAAGCCATTGGGCATCTATCAAGAAGGAAACCGCTGAAGCAAATTGAAATCGAGTACACTCTTTTTGACACGAGACCGGCTTTTGAAGTCTTGACCTAATCACTCGAGTGCATGGAGCCAGCATCTTTGTGAGCTCTGGAACTGTTTACAAGGATCTGATCCAGTGCTTGACCCAAAAGGAACTTAAGCTGATAGATCCTAGCATTCAGCAAGCGTTCTAAGGGATAAGTATGACCAAACTATTTGCTCACCCTAGGCACGGGGATATTGAACTCAAGAAGCAGCTCGTGGGACACCGTGTCACTTTTATTTTGGCAGCAATGCTTGATTAAGACTCTGGCTGGCTCACGAGATACGCGTAGGTAAAAAGTCAAAATGGTAACATGTCCAAAATCTTGACCGGAAATATCAAAGTTTAACTGGAGGACAGTGCTCACACTGACTGGTGAAATTCTTTATTAAAAGGAACGAGGACTGTTTTTGAAGGCCTCTAATGGGCATTAATTAAAAGCGGAAAAAACTACTTGAAGCATGGAAGGATTTGGTGAAGCAAACTCGAGATATATCCGTTGATAGACCACTTGACCCACAGTTCATTGACACAATCGTAAACCTCCATGAGTTAAAGCCGAGATCAAACAAAGAAGAGCCACATGCTATCACGAAACAAGTGCTTTGCTCATTGAGGTTGAGGACATAGGAGAAGCTTCCACCCATTATGCCTATTTGTTTTGAGTTCTGTCCTGAGATTGGAGACACTTAGCGACGGATGGTAATCTGGAGAGCTCTTAATAGAGAAAAGGCGAGCCGCGTGAGACGCTATATACGTGTCTTTGCAGCTAGTTGGAAGCTTTATTTAATTACGTTATAGCTTCAGTCTTTTCATCTAATGAACCAGACAAACAAAAAAGATTAAAAGAAAACATAGTTTGAATCCTATTCTCAGGTCAATCAGACACAAAAGATGATTAAAAAAAGAATGTGTTTTTTTTTTTTTGTTTTTGGCGGGCTTCCCATGACACCACTCGCCAAATTTTCGTTGGATCAAGTTGGGAAGTCGAAATTGTCTTTATCGCTTTACTCCTAATAGTTTACACTTGCTGGAACTAAAAAGCTCCAAACCCTCGGTTCGTGAATATTTTGTTAGGAATCTGCACTCATTCAACTTGAATGAGGAAGGGAGTACCAATGAGACAAAAAATGATTAGTCTCTCAGCTGATGAGCATCAGGGTGAGTTTCTCTATTAGTAAATACGTCAGAGCCAATTTAGGATAAGCGTTTTGAAATTAATGAGCAAGAAACACAAAACGCCAAAGCATCTTGATTTTTTTGCCTATAAGCAAAGAGACTATCCATCACGAGCAAATAAGTCTCATCTCTTTCAGGCCTATGCTTGCTTATTTGCCATGTCTAAATGCGATTGTCGAGGCATGGCAACCGCGCAGCCGCACGGCTTCAAATGTAAAGAGGCTTAGACTGGTGTCACCTTGCAGAAAATGTCCGAGCAACCTAGAATGAAGCAAGTGTGTTCCGGTCGTAAAACATAGTCAGGAGGCTCAGAAAGGGGCCGAAAAAAAGCCGGTGCATATTTCGAGTGCATGTGCTCAAAATGTGAAGAGAGCAAACCACCATTTAAGTGATGATGTCAAGGACAGTGCGCGAGAAAAAAAAGCCAAAGACTTGAGAAGACCTTTTTTCCTTACCGTCTGAACACGTTTTGACCTTGATATAAGAGCAACATCAAGCTAGCTTTTCAACCTTGTGGAATTCTGCTGAATTCTGCTCATGTGAATTCTAAAAAATAGCTGCCTCAAGAATTAGTATGACCTTCCCTTCCCTTACATGATTCTTTATTTGAAGGGTATGTATTGCTTTGACAACCAACAGCTCGAAAGTCAGCGCTGGGCGGAGACACGCATCATGTGCGGAGTTGCCACAGAAGCTGTAAAAGGAAAACGCAGGATCATTTCAAGTATACGTAATTTGGCGAGACTCCGCGTTGTAAGTACTTTGAAGGGCTGTCCCCAGGTCACACCGTACGATGGTATGGCTTCGATTGATATCCATCAATTATCGCAAAAGCTAAATGTCAGTGCGGGGTGTGTCAAAGCTGTAGGGTCCTGAAGTGGTATAAAAAAGCGCCTGCTCCCGATTGGAGGCGACATAACCAGACGTTCAAGATAAAGACTCATACAAGTTTTCGAACCAATCTTCAAGCAAATTTTGAAACTGAAAGCGTTCCAAATGTTGTTTTCTCGTCACCTTTTACTCTATGCATTGGCCGCGGTGGCCGCCAACAGCAGCAACCTGACACTGTCCGGTAACTATATCAAGCTAGACTATACCGTGGATGTCGACTCCGGCCAGTCTGCCAGGGTCTCCAGAAGAAGCTTGGCAAAACGAGACGCTCTGACTGATCTCGACTTGGACGACGATAACAAGGTCTACAAAGTGGAGCTCAGTATTGGCTCCCCGGGCCAGAAAAACGTGTTTGCACTCGATACCGGCTCGTCAGATTTGTGGGCCATGTCGAAGAACGTCAGTTGTGTTTCCGAGATCTCAAAAAGATCGCTCGGTGAATCCTCGGGCTTACTTAGCCGCCGGTTCTTTTTCGACGCAGACGACTCGGGCCCTTCACCATTCAAGAAAAGACAAAAGGCGCCAACCACAACTACTGTCACTGGCGGAAGGTGTACGAAAGGAGGCTCTTTTGAAACAGACTTGTCCAGCTCGTTTTCCGTCAACCATTCCATCCCCAGGTTGAATATCTCGTATGGCGATGGGAAGTTTGCCAAAGGGTTCTTCGGCAACGACAATATCGAGTTTGCGGGGAAGAAAATTGCGAATTGCTCTTTCGCCGTTGTCGACAACACCTCGTCGTGGTTTGGGATTTTCGGAATTGGCTTGCCCGGAAACGAGGCCACCAATTTCGCTGAGTTCACAGAGTCCCCTCTCGTCTATGATAATATACCCGTGCAAATGAAAAAAAGCGGCAGCATCGATAAGATCATGTACTCACTCTACATGAACGACTCAAGCAAAACCACCGGGTCAGTTTTGTTTGGAGCCGTCGACCATAGCAAATACAGTGGGAAGTTGCAAACTGTTCCAGTCTTGGTAACTGCTCCCGAGAGAAGCAACAAGCCCGTTGAGCTCTCGGTGGTTCTCAACTCCATGAGCGTACAAAGTTCTTCGCAGAACATTTCGGTCTTTGATGCTCCTGTCAGTATGATCGTGGACTCGGGCTCGTCGCTCACATACCTTCCCGACCCGATCCGTAATTATCTCGGGGAATTGATGCTGGGGAAGCTCCATCCATCGGGGCTTTACAAAGTTAACTGTGGGTACAAAAATAACGACACTACTGTGACGTTTAACTTCTCGGGCATCAAAATCAAGGTTCCCTTGAGTGATTTGATCCTGACTAAGGACGCCCTGTGCTACTTGGGCGTCTACGGAAACGGATATGAAAAGGGTTCAGAGGCTGGTGGGGTTCTCGGCCAGAACTTCCACCGCAGTGCATATCTTGTGTTTGACTTAGAGGACTACGAAATCTCGTTGGCGCAGCTAGCTTTTGGAAAAAACTCAAACATCCAAGCTGTATCTGGAGCTGTTCCGCTGGCTTTGAAGGCGCCTGGCTACTCGGCAACTTCCATCGCGACGTCTCTCGACACAAGCCCACCAAAGGTGCATTTGAGAATCCCCGGCTCGCACACTTCTCTGGCTTCTCGGAGCTTCCGCATTTTTGACCTGGCGTGCATTTTTGCATTTTGTGCTTCTTTGCTTTTTGTTGCCATCTAGGCGTGGCTTATGTGGTGTTGTTTGAGACTGAGGGAATCCCAAAGAGAGACTGTATCTACGAGCTTCAAACAGACCTTTCACTCTAGTTACCACATAGAGATCACGTAATCCACGCCCACTTGCGTAGCCAATTGGGCACTCTGGGTTCTCAATTGCTTATGTTGCTTTTTAATCAAATATTTTACGACAGGCTTCAAGCACAAAAGTTAGTCTTGTAGAATCTGCAGAGTCTCGCTCTCATAGAAGGAAGTAGACGGGTCGGATAGATTCCGAGGCGGGCAAATCACAGGCTGATACGAAGAAGAAGCACCATAGAAGACGAGAAGTTATAGAGTATAATCAAAGAAACTGATACTACTTATCCTCGGTGGTGATTTTGACCTTGTGTTTTCTCCAGCTACATGTACTTGTCATTATCTAAGAAGACTTAGCACGAGACATCTAGACTATCTGGCAAGTTACCTTACCATATATCCATGGTACTGACGATAGACAAATCCCTCGAGATCTGAATCAAATACCTGCTCTCAAACACGACGGTCTGCGGATAGAAGCTTTTTCATCATGGAAAAAAGCGAGATCTTTTATTGCGAGAAGAAGGATTTGATCTCAAATAACGCTGTTTATTGGTTCCCTGAATGTAGATACTCCCGGATTGTCCACTTCACCTGTCAAGAGTACCGTCTGTAGATGTTTGAGATTTTGTAAATGGCTTCGTTTATATCTCGGTCGTGGAAATGGCTCTCGATTGATGGTTTAGTAAAAAATGCAGTCGACAATTCAGACTAAAATAATTCAATCGACAATTCCGTCGACATACCAAGCATAATAAGTAGTAGTCTTTGTCGTTATCCACAGGCGTAGTTCAGCCAGGACCTACTGGGCTTGGTTAAACTGGAATTTTTCTTTGCAAATTATGGGACACCGTGTTATTTGGCTTTTTTTTTTTGTCAGGCTCCAACGACCAGAAATTTCCCATGCGATCGAATTGATTTGTGGTATATTTCTTTGTTTTTCCCATTTCCATTTGGATTCTTTTATCAATGATTTCAGTCTATCGTTTGTCAAAACTCCCCGGGTTCAAGAATGTGTGGCGTAAAGTGGTCTGAGACAAATATGAATCAAAAGCATTGTAGGACTTCTCTCTGACGAAGGATTTTACTCATGGTTATGAACAAGCTCCAGGAACCAAAAATATTGTTCTCGACTTTGCAGCACAAAGAAAGTCTATCAGGAAAAACAGTATAACACTTCGGCTCATGTCCATTATCTGCACTGACTGACAAAATACAAGTCTCAAAGACGCCCGAGATAAATAAAAGTCTTGTGAAATATTCGACTCCACACGAACTTCAGTATAGCTTTTGCGCTAAGCAAATTTATCATTGAAGAGCTGGATCTGCAATTTTCCGAATGCCGTACGACAATGCGATCATAATCCTCTGTGGTCTTTCCCCACGAGCAATCTAGATTGTATGCCAGAATGAACGAAGTCAAACACCCCATTACGCAACATTTTTGCCAATGCGCGCATAGTCTCCGTTGACGAAAATTGAAAACATAACATTACGGGCAGTCCCACGGGTTGGGCTTTGAATTCTCGGGCTTTTGCGTGCATCCATAACTCGGTTTATTCCGAGGTGGCTTCCCGCGCCGGCTAGTGAGCAACCGAGCCACAAGCAACAGCGGGTCTAGGCCATGATTGGCTGGATGAGTGAGTGTGAGAGCAAAGTACTTGGAACAGATATTACCATGTCTCATTCTCATACCTCGCCTTATAATCCTCGAATCAAAATGCGAAAGCTGTCAATTCTGGTTGACCTCCAAACGGTGCAACAAAACTAAGAATAAGGTGCTGCTTGTCTAAAACGGCAAGAGCGAGCGCACCTCCATAAGGCTGCCACACACGCTCATTGACTCTGACGTGGCTCAGCGTGCCTGCACTGCGGTATATTCTTGGCGCTAAACCCCATACACTTTATTCTTGGCACCAACATCCATGCGACTTGTGCAAAATTGTGTGTTCTATTTTGTCTTCAAGGTTAAATACGTATACGTGCAGTGCAGCTGGGCGCCAAATGTGGACATTGCTCATGGGCCTGGCCATAGCAATTTAAATTAGAGAGGTATATAAATGAAGGAGCGTTTCTCCAGATCGATGACTATTTTTATATTAGCTAGCTATCTTTCGCTGAAGTGATCTAAACTTCCAAAATGCCACGTTTCTCCTCTCTTTACTCGTTTGCGTTAGCACTTTTATCTGTGTCGGCTGCGTCTCTGGCCGATGTCCACAAGAATTTGAAACTTGATTTCACGGTCAGAAGGGGTGACGGGAACAATGACCATGTTGAGGGCGCACAGCCACAACTTAAAAAAAGAGACGGACTGCCTCTTCTCGAGTTGGTCAACTTGGATACAACGTATTTTGCCAATCTTGAGATCGGGTCTAACAAAGATAAAGTCACAGTGCAGATCGACACTGGTTCGGCTGACCTTATTATTGTCGCCAAAAACGCGACTTGTGACGGAAACAGTTCCAGCAACTCGTGTAAACAGAATGGAGTGTTTGACCAAAATGCCTCGAACTCTTTCAAGCTCAACTCGTCTGCTCCACCTGTTTTGGCTGAGTATGTGGATGGCTCATATGGCGCAGGGTTCTGGGGACAGGACACCGTGAGCTTCGGCTCTACCAGCTTACACAATCTTAGCATCGGTGTAGTCGACAACACAACTGAAACCCACGGGATCTTTGGTATTGCCCTTCCAAGTCAAGAGGCGACCAACTCCAATGATACCTCGACGGCGTACACTTACGATAACTTCCCAGTTCTCATGAAAAAGCAAGGGTTGATCAACAGAATCATGTATTCACTCTACTTGAACAACACCCACGGCTCGGTCTTGTTTGGGGCCGTGGACCATTCCAGGTACGAGGGAAAGTTGCAGACTGTGCCCATGGTGAAATATGACATCAAGACTAAGAATACCGATGAGTACACCGGAATGATCACTGTGCTCAACTCCATGTCATTGAACACAAACTCGCAAAACATCACCATTTTGAATACCACTGTGCCTGTGGTATTCGACTCTGGTGCGACCGTCTGTGTGTTCCCTGAGCCCATCGTGAAGACCATCACCTCGCTGATGAAGGCCAAGAAAGACGAGGAAGGCATGTATTATGTCGACTGCAAGTACAACAACTCTGCCGCGTGGCTCGACTTCGGCTTTTCTGGCGCCCACATCAAAATGCTGATGAACAGCTTAATCACTAAACAAGATGGCAGGTGCTACTTGATGTTTGTCGACACCACGCCTGCGATGCTGAATGCCAAAGAGTTTGTTATTTTGGGAGATAGCTTTCTCCAGAACGCCTATGTGGTTTACGACCTTGAGAACTTGGAAATTTCTTTGGCGCAGTCGAAGTTTAGCACTAAGGAAGATATTGAAATTGTGTCGAGCTCAGTTCCCAAGGCTGTGAATGCTCTGCATTATACATACAGCTCATATGCCTCTGAGATTACAGCTACTTACTCAGGGACCCAATTGAAAATCGCAAACTCGGCCACTTCCTCGAAATCCAGTGCTCTCGTGTATTTGAGAGCCATAGCGTTTGGGGCTTTCGCGATTGGCTTGACTTTTGTGATTTAGAGCCCAAGGATTAGTATATAGCTTCATATTGTCATCACTCAAGGATGTTTACACTTTATCTCTGCAAAAATATTATGCCACCAATCTTCAGAACTGTTTATAAGCTGTGATCCATACACGCGTACACAAAAACTAATACTTGATGGAAATTACTTGACTCAACCTAAATTCTGCGGCTCTTAGAGTGAAATGAAGATGCTCAAAAACGCTCAAATATTTGGCATTGGTCTGAATTCACTGATAGCGCTCTGTAGGCAGTATTCATATAGATCGATGTAAATCTAAACAGTCAGATTTTGTCTATTGAGCCTATGAATGAAAGTCTTCCAACCTTTTCCCACAGGAAAGCAACTAGAGCTTGGATTTCAACTCCTCGGCTTTTTTCGAAGCTTTGACATGATTGATACGGCCAGTGGTGAGTTTGCTCCACTCGGCCAATCTAGGGAAATCTCTTGCTCCGTTGATCCCCGCTCCCATTTCCTCGAGTCTGGCCGGGTTCGCAAATAAATTCTCGTTCACTGGGAAGTCCAAGATGAAGTCCGCTGCAGAAAGTTTGTTGCCCACAAAGAAGCCACCATCTTTATCCTCTAGCTGCTGGTTCAAAAACGCATACGCGGTCCTGACTTTCTGCAAGTAGTAGAAACCATTGATCTTTCCCATCACTGATTTCACAAGCCAGCCAAGACCCCACGGAGCTCTCTGACAAGCAATGTAGCTGACCAAGAGCGAGACGAGGTGGCACTGTAAAGAGCCTTCGGAAAAGTGCAAGTAGTAGTCCACCAACACTTGGTCTTCCTCAGAGTCTGGCTTGAACTTGCCCTCGGAGTCATAATGGCTAATTAAGTACAGAATGATTTGGCCCGATTCGGCTAACGTGAGTGGCTTAGCCGACCCAGACTTATAAATCTGCACAACAGGAGACAACCCAAGGGGCCATACGTTCTTCAACTCGGGTGGCGCTAAGCCCAGAGAAGTTCTGTGATACGTCTTGACCTCATAAGCCACACCCAATTCCTCCAAGAGCCAAAGAAGTCTGCTAGCGCGGGATCCCACGAGGTAGTGGAGAACAATTCTATCTTGTGTCATGTCTGCGTATCAACTATGTGTGGATGTGTGAGTCGGAGAGATATCTGGGGCTGACAAGTGGGTGCTTTTGAGAAGCCGCAGTCTGCAGGTCCAATCGACGGTATCACCGAATCGCGCATCCACGTAATGAACTCATTGCTTGTGGTGGTGGATTATGAAAGGTGAGCCCATGTCTCGGGTCACGTGCCACGCGCTTTGTCCCTGTGCAGTGTGTACAATGTATGCACTCAGGAAGCTCAAGAGGCCAGTCGTCTTTTACGCGACTTGCAAGATGAATCTTCTTTGAAATTCACAATTAATTCTTGCTTATACTTTCTTGAAGTATCAGGTGTGCGTGAGTAGTCAGAGTGCTGATTTTGCTGCAAAAAAAATTTTGTCAACAGTTTGCATAACATTGAAGCTTTGTTAGACCTAGTTTCTGAATCACAAAGCTCTGTGCGTTTCTTGAAAAACTACATTCTTCGCAAAATTTAATGTCGCAACTCCAATGACTTTAATTCGCTGTAACTTTTGAAACATGTGCTGCTTCAAAAAACATATAAAGCTAACGCACTATATAACGATGAAACTAGAAAAAAAATTTCACCTCTTCCTTCGATGGAATGCCGACAAGCAAACCGCGAGGAAATAATGAATCTTTAGTATAGAGTAACAGAACTCACTCGCTCCGTTTATCAAATCATTTCACTTTCATATCAAATTGCTACATTTATATTTCAGACAAAGGTGTAGGAATTGAAACAAGCAAGCAAATGTGCCACTTTTTTCTGAGCTCATCTTTGATATTGACTCTCTTTCTAGATATTTGAGGAAAAACACTTTTGAAGCAAGTCCAGCACGATAAATCGACGCCTCAATAGACCACACTAGCTACCCGAACCCTAGAAGTATTGATTTAATCACTCGTCATGTAGTGAACCACGAAATAAACCAGTGCAACGTAGTTTTGGAAGCTTATCACTTTTGGATACCCAAAGGGCTCCGACTAATTGGACTGTCAATTTTGACTGTGGCAAAAAGTCTCGCTGAATTTCTTAATGAATGAACCGAAATGAGTCTTGAACATGATGATAGACACCAGACAGCAATTGGGAAATATCGAAATTCGGACGCAATAAGAAAAGATTCTCAACTCTGTATATATCACGCTTACCATGTAATATTGCTCCCACAATGGCTAAAGGTGACCGGAGTGCTTCTAAGATATTGTTGGTAGTGCTTTCAATATACACTATTTGTTTTGGAATGCTGTTTCACCAGAAGCTGATAACGTATTATCCAAAGAAAGCCCGGCTTTCTAGAAAGAAGAGACTTGAATGCTGGAATTTTTGAACTGATTAAAGCTTTTCGTATCTGGTGATTTTAGGTTGCAGATCTTGCTTTCGAGTATTAGTTTAGCGTTTTCCAGGTTTCTTCATTAAACAGCTTTTCGCTCACTTATGTGAGAGGGGTCTTAAACGCCTAGTAGGAGCCAAAGACTGCCAAGAAAGACATCAGTTGGCGATCTGGAGATTTCATAAACATGAGAGACATGAGCGATGATCCGGTTTTTTTAGTCTCCGATATTCACGTATGCGAGGTACCCAACTCAGATTTCAATGATCGTCATTATTTTTGAAGTGGTACAAATCTGAACGAATGGTGAGATATATCAGTATAGACAGCCTTTGGGCTTGTCAACTCAAGTAATGAAGAATCTAGAATGTGGCTGTGGCTGAGTACTGTCGTGAATAAAAGCATAAAACTTGACTGACATAGGTAAAATTCATCTCAGCCTCAGATGTAAGCGAAGGCGCATTTGTACGTAACGGCGTGAAAACAACCTTTTGCAAAGCTAAGCTTGCTATTTTTCATGAAGACGGGTAGACTTCATTGACAAATGAGGGTCTTTCTACACTGTATGTATAAATGAGCCGAGTGAGCTTAATGCCTCTTTCACTTTGTGCCTTGTAAAAAGCAAGAATTCTGATTCGAAAGGTATATTAATCGATGTGATGCCTGCCGAGAGCGGTGGCTCTGCTATTCAGAGTCACCTCATGTCACTCGTTCGTTGTCGAGTGCATGACTTCGCTTGTTGCTAGTAGAGACAAGTGGCTGAGATATAAAGTGCGGCCTCAACTGCCATGAGGGCGGACAGATACATCAGGAATGTTATATCTGAACGAACCCAACGGGTGAAGAAATATACTTACTTCGCATTAGAAATCGAGTTTTAAGCCCAGCCAATTGCCATGCTGTTTTTTAAAAA
>JAJLZY010000357.1:0-11166 GCA_030564885.1 Metschnikowia kofuensis (nom. inval.)
GCCGCGTGGCCGTGGCGCCAAGTTCCCACTGATCGACTATCGAGCCCAAATCCTCGATTTCGCGGTTGTCTCTTGGGTCCAAAAACCCGTAAAACTGACACCAGGAACGGAATCGGCGTGTGATTTTCTCCAAAATCTCGTGGTGCCTGCCAAGCGTCCACGAGACAAGCGACGAGACAAACTCCTCAACTAAAAGCAAAGATTCCGGTAAAGTAGCCTTTAATTTCGTATTGAGCGCAGTGTATCGTGCCGAGACCAGTGCAAGTTGAGCCCGGGCCTCATTAAGCTCTGTGCCGTTTGTCTTGAAATCCTTGGCGTCGATCTGCAGGACTTTTTTATCCAATTTCAGCACCGTTTTCTCCATTTTCGAGCACTTGGCATGGAGCGAGTCCCGGAGCTTGATTCTGCTCTGGATGTGTTTCAAGTGGACCAGAATGGCCTGGACTCTGGATGCTAGGTCCCGCAGAAACAGGCCCATGAACGCCAGCATTTCGTTTTCAAGCAGCGCTGCCATTTGCAGGTACGTCGCCACTTCTGCCGCAAGGCCGGGCACAAAAGACTTGCGTTCTTTGGGATGCAAAGCACGGAAATAAGTGGCCTGCGCATGCCTTAGGTCGAACTTCTTGTAGAACTCGGAAATCCCCTCGAATTCAAGCAGGTTTTCGCCCATTGCACCGGCAAATTGCTCCGATAAACAGAACAAAGCATTGAGGAAAGCAGGCCAGTACTGGGCCAGAATCCTGGTGTTTTGGGCCGCTAGAAAGTCAAGTGCTTTCATGCATTGGGCCACATCGTGAGAAAACCGAGCAAAGAGCTCGTGGTCGGCTTCTTCGGCACTGTATTTTTTCCGAGAAAACATCTGCTAGGGCCGAAAAAAAGCCAATCGGGGCGATCCAATCGAAGTCTTCTGGAATTGAAAAAAATTTAGGGTCTGTGAAAAAAGTGTTTGGGGTGGAATTGCAGGGATTTTAGGGTATCTGAATACGAACTCAGCTCATCTTAGACTTGCCTGCGGTAGTGTGGGGTGGCTAGTAATTAGGGTGTGGGACTAGGACGGCCCTAAAGCGCGCCTGAGCCGGCCGGGCCGAGAATAATAAGGTGCGGATTTGGGCAAGTGGCATGGCAGGCCTCGCAATTGGCCTGGAAAGAGTGAGACTTTATGATAGTAGAGAAGATATAAGGAGCAAGAAGGGGAATCTGGAAAATGTGAAAGGAAACGAGAGTATTATTTATGTAGATAAAGTATCAGAAGAGAGAATAATCAGGAAATCCAACTGGAGCTTTGAGAAATATTGTGATGCTAGTGTATGGAAGGATGGTCTCTTGGTCTCGAGAGGCAGGATGATAGCTCCCGCCATTGATGGCCAACAGTTTTCATTTGCAATTTTTAATATATTCCAATTTGGGCTATACTTATCAGCCTAAACAAGATAAATTTCTTAACACAGTTCAAAGTTTGTTGTATCAAGACTCCACCCTTTGTGTATACATTGGTTCGTTTCGAGATTGAAACCGTAAGTTTATTGCTTGTATCTGTGGATGATCAATGATACACAGATATCGGCAAAAGAACCCAGAACGTATCATTTTAGTCAAAACAAAGTGAAAATAAAAAGAAATACAAACTAATAAATAATTACACTGGCTTTTGCAATGCAGGATTGCACTTGAAAAGCCAGATGACTGAAACCAAATGCCGAGACAATTGAAGGTAGAAAACCAGGCCATTCAATTTTCATGTATAGGGATCCCAGAGCCCGTGTCAGCAATCTGGAATGATTTCTACGTGAGTCACCCAAATTTCTTTCGACTGTTTTCCTCATTCTCGCTGGTTGAATATTGGCTGCGGCATGGAAAATAAAGGGTTGAAGAGTGCGATTGAAGAGTGCGCTTGCAGAGTGAAGGACACTTTTCCGGGGTTCCATGAGAGCTGCGGACTTAATCTAACATTTTTTAGTGCCTCTATGGCGATATCAAGCGGGTAGTTCTGGGTCATTCTGAGGTGGTAACCATACTTTCGGGGTCTGATTGTGACAAAAAGCGAGTTCTTCAGCCCACTCCATCCTTTTCAGATTGTCGCGTCGAAGTGAGACTTCACGAACGGCCGGCTATGCCAATCGAGCGAGAGATAAACAGAGAGAAGGATTGTCGCACAATCTTTGGGAAAAGGGTCAAGGGTGAGCCATAGAAATGCAAATCTCAATAAGTGAAAATGTCAGACATTCCAAAAACTGATTGCTGAAGAGTCATCAGGGTTTTGTTTGAGTAGATAATATCAATGGATGCTTCTAGGAATTGAGTGTGCGACTCAGCTCGATTGTTATTCTCAGGACCTGAGACCTAGGAACTGGGACCAGTAAGATTTTGGATTATATAAAGGCAACATATTGACTACAACCGCTTCGATGTCAGCCGAGGGTTAAATCATATTCTCATAGAGACATAACAAACGGAGAGTTCAAAAGCTCACATAAATTACAAAATATGAAGAGTCAAGACACGACCAGCCAAAACAAGAGTGAACCTCATATCGAAAAATTGGTGCACCCTGAGCCTGAGGATCTAGGCTCTGGGCCCTGGGCCGCGCATAGCACCTTTTCGCAACCGGTGCCCAGCGACCTGACTGCACCCACCTCTTGTGCGAAAGAAACACATAGACAAAAAAAAGCCAGATAAATGAAATGTTAATCGAATTGAATAAAGATAAAGAAAATTTTTTAGGTCTCCGCTGTTCAGCTTCTGGACTGTTAAATGATTGGTTTAAACGCATCCCGCTGCGTCTCCATTCTTCTTTTTACCCGTTCAAGAAGCCCGGCCCGTGTCACGTGACTTCTCTCCACGCCAGAGCACTCGAGGCCTATTGAATCTGGATCAGTACGCTCGATCAGTCAGCCTTTAGGCGGCAGATTGAATGCCAGCACTTCCCCGTTAAACGTACAGAAACATTTATAATACCCGCCTCATTTCATTGATTTAAACTCCCGTAAATTCCAAAAAAGCACATTAAAGCAACAATACATTCTTTAAGTACTTGCCTAAAGCTCCACCCCTTTTCTTCCATGTTCTTGCTCTTTATCTCGTTCTTAATCTCGTTCTTCTTCTCCTTGTTATCTCCGAATTTGCCTATCTGATCTCAGAACGCCGAGATCTGACCCCGCGCATCCCCCTTTACCATAGCGTAGCACCATAGCATACTATACTATACTCTACTATAGCATAGCAAATTATACCATACTTTATTTATCACACCACAACATACTAGATAGTGCCACATCATAGCATAGCATACCGGACCTTACTCTCACACCTTTCTCGCTCGCTATATTCTGTCTGATCATTTTCATCATCCCCGCTTCCCCACACGAAGGAATACGGAAGAGACAAGATCCAGACCGCGCATGGAGAAAGTGAGTTGCTTTGTTTATCGAGTCAGGCTATATTTGAATTCTTTACCTTTCCTAGTATTTCTTCTTGCACTCTCTTAAAGTTCCTCATTCAGATCTTCCACCGCACTATCACATTGAACTTCCATATCGTACTTCCATATCGTACTTCCATATCGTACTTCCATATCGAACCTTCACAACGCCATTTCATACCGCAGTATTATATTTAAGTGGTCTCCCTGAGCGGCATATCGCGGCATCTTATTCTGTTGATTCATCTCAAGCCTTCACAACAGTGAGACATCTCGAAAGACGATTCTGACATCTATTTTTTTTTTTTCGGCAAGATAAACCCACTATTCTTGTCCATCTATCGCCTCAAAATCATCTTTGTCATCATTCTCATTTGTCACATTCCATTCCACACCGTCTCTTCTCCTCATACTGCATCGCCCATCTTTTTTAATCTTCCCCATCATTTCATACCCACCCCACCTTTTTAGATCTTCCCCATCTTTTCATACCCACCCCATCTCTCTTTATCCTCCCCCTCTCCATTAAAACCCACTTCTCTTACCAAAATGACAGACCTTGCCGCTACCTCCACGCTGCTAAAAATGGCGCCTCGCACGCCCCTGAGCAGTTCGTTTGCGTCTGTTTCTTCAGAAGAACACTACTGGTCATATATCGAAAAGTCTGATGTTTCTGAAACTTTCGAGACTTCTGAACCTTCAAAGACTCTCGAGACCCCCGAGACTTCCAATAACGAGCAGCTCCGACCATCAGGAGAACGGCCACCAGGAGAACGGCCATCAGGAGAACGGCCACTAGGGAAACAAGAATGGGTCAAGTTATCCCGCAAGCCCATTTTCGACGGCGCCAACGGCACCATTTACAAGGCCTCGGACGCGCAAAACACCACTTATGTGGTGATCAAAACCGTGAAGAAACAGCCGTGGCAGAGCCCGGAGATATACCACCGGTCTGTGCTCCGCGAGTACAACAACCTCGCTAAGTGCCAGGCGTCCAAATATGTCGTGCACGTGCACGACGTGTGTTTCAGCGACGTTTCAGAAGACCTCTCGCTTGTCATCCAGTATTACCCAAGGGGCGACCTTTTGGACTTTCTCGGCACGCTCCGATCTAAGCGCGTGTCCATGCCGACGCATTTAAAAGACGCAGTTTTCAAGCAGATTGTCAGTGGAGTCAACTATCTCCACCGCCATGACTTAGTTCATCGAGATCTCAAGCCTGAAAACTTCCTTATCGATGCTCAGGGCATAGTAAAATTAAATGATTTCGGGTGCTCCTTGGACCTCAACCAGCTAGATGAGCAACTTCCACTCAACGAGCTCAATTGCGGTACGCCTTCTTTCAAAGCCCCGGAGCTATTCACACTTGGCGCAGGTCTTGAATCAACCCTTGAAAATGGCGCGTGTTTGGACCCAGATTTCAATTTTAAGAGCGTGGATGTTTGGGCACTAGGCATCGTGTGTTTCCATCTATATTTAATGTCTGTTCCCTGGACAAACGCCAACGTGACCACGGACGAACGGAACAAGCCAATGGAGCTTTATATGAAAAACTATCCGCTGAACGAGACCCTTTTACGTAGTTTGGCCGACCGGCTCAACGACTCAAACCACAGTACTCTGCTCAATCCGGCACTATCGTTGTTCAAAAAAATACACTACGATGCTCGCCTTGAGCTCTTGGCCATGCTACATCCGGTGCCTGGAAAGAGACATACCCTCGAACAGATCCTACAGTCGAGCTGGCTCACCCAGGCGTACGCCAAGCCAAGCGAGATTTTGGAGCTAGGCAAATGATTTTGGTAAAGTCGGTGGAAACCGCATAGGCGGACGATCTGTTGTGGCACGCTCAGCATCTGGAACAAACATGAAATATGATTGAAGTAAACAATGACTATGCCTTATAATACAGAAGCGGCCGCGCCACCTGTTGAACATGGACCGGCCAGCGATTAATGAGATGGTAGAAAAAAAGAATTGCCAGACTCAAGCGAAAAACAATGCGATATTAAAGGCAATGCAACAAATGAAGATGTACTGATGACCTTGTAGCACCAGCCTTGTATGGAGCGCAGAAAGCCTCAATTATAGTTCAGGTAGCCGTAGTTACCAACACCATTGCTCGTATTACTGGTCAGAGACAGTTGTGGGTTTGTTGACGTTCTGCGAGGGTTTCCTGGACCGCGTACGCCCAAAGGGTTCTTGGAAAAGGAGAGACGAATGCCACCTTTGCCATTAGTTCCGCTGGGTCTTGGCAATGCTCTACCATAGAGTTCAGCTAAAGCAATGGTCGCGTGTGCCACATCTTCAAACTCAACAAAACACATGGGTCCGTGGTTGTGATTAGATGAGCCATTGCTGTTTCCCGAAGGCTGATTTTTGGTGCGAAATGACAACCTGCGAAAACCTTTTTGTGGAGAGAACAAAGACCTAAGTTCGGTCTCTGTTGCGTCGGGCGGCAAGTTTCCCACATATAGCGTGTTACATGGAGGATTCTGATCTGCAGGATTTGCAGGCGGCGGAACTCTAGCAAGTAAAGACAAATCAGGGGCATCCTTGGACACCAGCCTTGAGCTTGTGGGGGTCGTTGTTGGGGCTTGTGCCGAACCAGCAGCTTGAGAATTGGCATTTTGTGAGCCAGTATTGATTGGCCCGTTACGAGTTGCCCCGGACGAAACAGCCTGTTGATTCGCAGCGCCACTGTGCTGTTGAGTCGGGCCCTGTGAAATGATTGAGGCAACTGTTTGAGGTGCCTGAAGAGCTGGTGGTTGATGTGGTTGGTCATGCTGACGCAAAGTCTGAGACGATGGCCCAGAAGGTTGTCCTTGCTGGGCAGATGGCGGTTGTTGCTGCGTTTGCAGAATGTGTCCGGAAGGCGGGTGCGCCGTGGGCCCATTGAAAAACGAAGACGTTCGCCTTCTGTCTGATGGCGCCAGCGTAACAAATGGGGGCATTTGTGAGGTTCCCGAAGTGGAATGGCTAGCCAGAAGCGGAGGTGCTTGATGATTATGCGAGGATTGATGGCTTTGGGACGAGGCGTTAGCGGAAGCAGGTAGATTTGACGCCGCACCCGAACCCCACTCATAAGAACTATGCACAGAGCCCAAGCCCGGAGTTTGTGGGTTTGAGTTGAATCCAAGGTTGCCCTGGCTCTGAGATCCCCAGGGATCACGAGGCATGCTTTCGTAGTCTCTTCCATCGCCTTGATTCATGAATAGCAACGACTTGCCTGTCAAGTCACTCAAGTCAATTGATCCCGGGTTGCCACTTGCCGGGGTCGATGCACCTGAAAACGGGTCACTGAAAAGGAACCTTGATCTTTGATTCGCAATGGATGCGCGTTTCTGATAGTTCTCAGCCCCCTGGCTGGGTCCATGCTGGAGTTGCGAAGACGACAAATGCGGTTGGCCGGTAGGCCCTTGATGCGCCAGTTGTGCAGGGAGTGCCAGAGAAGTAGGCGGCGAAACTCCAGAGTTTGATAGCCTGAGGTTTTCAAAAGCTGCATTTGTGCCGGAAAGATGAATATTGGAATCGTACTCGACCTTCGCAGGCCCCAGACTTTGTCCAAAGATATACCTACCGTCGAGGAGTCTGCCGGCAGTCATACATGTATGCGGGTTTCTGAAGGCAACAGACACCAGGTTCTCGTGTTCGTTGAGGTCAATGCCGAGGACATCGTCGGAAACCAACGAAAATATGAGGCTGGCCTCCCGCTTAGAGATGTCAGCAGGTAACCCGGCCAACTTGAGCACGCTAGGCGTTGGCAAGTTCTGAGAGAGCTGGCCCTGCGCAGAGCCAGGATTTGGCCCATTCAGGTGCGTATGTGCCATTTGAAAATTCCCAAGAAGGTTTGGGGGTGGCATGCTTCCACCGGGCAAAGGCCCGCCGCCCAAGCTTATTGGGTTTAGTATCGACAGCAGTGCTGGAAATTGTAAGTTGCCTTCTGAGGTCATGACGAAATGCAAATGCAAAGATTGGAGTGCGTTTGTTAGATGGATGCCAGGTGAAGCAGCAGAGAATACGGTGGCTTTTGGTATGGGAGGTCAGTCAATCAAAAACAGACAAATAAAAGGCAGCACACGGGTCTCAGTCGAATGAGCCGAGATCAAATGATAGAGTCAAAAGTCTCGATCAGGAGTCTTGGTGGATATACAAGAAACAAGTGTTTGTGTGAGAAGGGTTGAAAATGCCTCGAAGTAAGCGTTGGCAAACGTGGTCCGGAAAATGTGTTGTTGTGAATGCTGGGGATAAGTAAGTGCCGGACGCGGGACTGCTTTTTTTTTTTTTTATTCTTCCTGGTGGAGGGGGCGTACACAAGACGGCAGCAGGTCGGCGGGTAATTTGTGGTCGCAAAAATAGATCGAAACCCCCTTTTCCAAATCTATCAATTGCCAAAAGATAAATGAGTTTCTAAATAGTTCCTCTAGTGAAAAAAGCTGGTAGAAATTCCTCGAATCTTTTCTTCTTCTCCGCTCAACTCTCACACAGGGAAACCCGAGTGCTGAATATGAAAATCAAAGAGACGCGGGGAGAGTGGCGACGTAGAATTGATGGCTGAAATTGAATTCAACAAAACCGGGACGCGTTCAGTACTTACTTCGCAGCTATAAAACCAGGCAGCCAAATACAATTAAAGCCGCTTTCTTACTGTTGGCGCCAGACACGAGTTTCGGAATAATCGAAGAGGTCGCTTTTTTGTTTGTAACGGTGGTTATTTCAACGCTCGGGTCACTTTTTCCAGATGAAATTGGGCTCGCCCGTGGCCCCCGGATCGCAACATGGATCGTGCAAATACCAGGACGCGCGCCCTCGGAAATCGTCAAAAATGTCACTGGACAAATCATATTGCGCTGTTTGCCCTCGGAGCGGTCTGAGCTTTACGCCGCACACGGTTGCATTCGCGTAAATCGAGCAAGTTCCGGGCCTCGTCTGCGTAGTGCCGCCGGGGCCAGCGCTTGCCGGTCTCGAGCCAGCCAGCCAGTTTCCTAATCGGGCGACAGGGTACCACATTTCTGAGGGCTTAAATTTTTAGCGACACGATTACAATTTTGAGAAGGAAATACCAAAACCAGAAAATTGCCCTCAGCACAGCACCCACGCCATGCAGTTTTGAGAACAAATTTCCTCTTTCCGCCTCTCGAACCTGTCGTCAATGACCTATCCGCATTCCGTCAATGCAATCAAAATAAGTTAATCTCAAAAAAGAAGCAGGCTGTGGTCCCCACATTTGGCAACTTGGCAATAAGCTCACAGCAGGAAGCTCATTCTCGATAAAACTGGTTGACAAGACGGGAAATTGACAGATACTGGAAACACAAGACGGAATATAAACTTAGGAATTTGGACGAAACTTTCTTTTCCCCCCCTTTTTTTTTATTTTTTTATTATTATTTCGGCAGTTCACGACATTACGTGTTTGTCCGAGGAGGAAATGCGACACGACTGACTTGTGTTGTGGCGAAATTCGAACGTGGTGCATTTGATGCGCATTCTGATGTCTCTGCCAAAACATTGAACTAAAACATCAACTAGTGAAACGCAAGCTGTTCGAGGAAAGCTTTCACTCGGAATAATGTGCCTGTTTGATTCATAGCGACCCTTTTACGATGCCTGCAAGGCACTTGCCAAGTGCACGCTCAAGATTAGGGCACTGATGTGATTGCACCTACAGCAATTCCTTAAACTCGTTTCGAGGATGTCAATAAGCCACGGACTCAAATTTTCGATATTTTTTTTATCTTGCATTTTGGATTATGAAAAGCTGAAGCAGTTTTTGATTTCATTGGCTCAAAGTCATAACCTATGTGTTGAGATTGCTTTGGCATAAGGTTTTACGGGTCAGCTATTCGAACAGTCCAATTATCGAATGATTGCAGAGCTTTGTATTCTGCTTTCAGCATTTGGCAAAGCTCCGGTGATGTGTCCTAGAATAGTCAACAAACGGTTTTTTTCGTCTTAGGTTGCGAGCTTTCTCATCTACTTTGAAAACACTAGACTCCGAATTTAGGCTCTTTAAAAATCCTAATATTTGTATATAGGTATACACCTGAACGACATGTGGCCTCGAGTGCAAGCGCCAAAGCTCTCAATCCAAGCTTCCACTCAAGAAACACCCAATGAAACATGCGGTGAAAGCCACGCCTAAGACGAAAGACGTGACACGGTACCATGTTCTCACATCAAATGCCCTTGCTTTCATCAGTTCGCGCAGTCTGCCCTCGCGTGAAAGAGTATGAAACGCCATCAAGAGATCGAATCCTAAGGTGGCGGCCATACCAAAGCCCGAGTATTTGAGTGCAAGAAGTAGCCTTGGGTTTTGGATGTCGGTGAAATGATTCCAGGTATAAGCAGTGACCAAGCAGCCGACAATGAAAAGATTCTTTACAAGCATTGCTGCTACAAAAAACACTATTCCAGTGGTTGGGAGCTTTTTCTCGAATTTTGGAAAGCCTTCTGCAAGATTTTCGTACCCGGCCTTGTGGGAAGTGAAGTCACTCATTTTGACGAATAAATTAACAAGAAAAAGATCGCTGAAAGGCGGGTCAAATCACCTGAAAGAATTTCTTCCCCACTCACCCTGATCCCAAAGTTGCGGAAACTATAGCAAAAAGCGCCTTTTTTTTTCTTAATGGAGGAAATACTGCTACGAACCCACTAAGGGATCTTTAGCTGCTTCTTCTTTCCTCATACGGTATAGGATAGAACTATCAAATTGACAGGATCCATGCAAAAAGCTGCCTAAAAAGCCGATCAAAGCGCCTGCATTTTACACATCACAACTCCTCATTTTTGGGTTCACCAGCCGAGGCTCTGGCGGAACATCGAGCTCATTGCTCGAAGCCAAGACTCTGCAGGCTTCTGTCTGTAACAATAAGACTGGCGAAAATAACAAGTGGGGCCTCGAGTCAGAAGCATTTCTGGGCTCTCGACATTGATATCAAACTCGGCCATACGCGGGCCCACAAAACAATCGTTCCCACTCACAGACTCGTAGCATAGCGTGCTTTGAGGAACGTCTTGACAAGCCCTCAAAAATGCCTCGTGGCTGTCTTCGGTGTCGCTTATGAGCAAGAGCTCGTACTGGCAATTGTCCTTTTCGAATACAACCTTCACTGAAATCCGATCGTCTGTGAAAATGCCGCCGTCGTTGTTTGTAGGGTCTGATACAAAGTAGCTATTGGGGAAACTTAAGATGAACAAGACTTTCTGTGTTTTTTTGTCTGCGAGAATCAAATGATTATCATGGACGAAAACAAAGCAGTCTCGCCTGACGAAGCTTAGTGGCCCGTGGCGATGGTAGGTGAGCCAGATTGCTGTGCAAGAGCCAAAAAAATTGAGTAGTCCGTAGAATTGGTATTCGGTTACTGCGGACTCCGAGAGGTCTAAGCTTTGAGACACGCTCTCGAGAACGGCCTGCCGCTCCTTGTTTTGCTTGATCTCGTTGTTGATTTCTGTCAACTTCTTATTCACCCGTTCTGTGGCGTCGAGAACCAGGCTATTCTGGGGAAGCAATGTCAGAAGCAGGTCGAGAAAGAGTCTGTACTTTGCAACTCTTCCCATGGGCTTCTGCAAAAGCAGCGAAAGGGACAAATCCATGCGCCGTTCGCCGGGCTGGTTGTGCTCCAAGAACGTTTGAAGATTGCTGACGTAGGCCAGCTCAAACGGCGGCACCTGCTTGTTGACCAAAAAGAGAAGAAGCTCTGCACATGCCGCATAGCTTCCGTAAGACGGTTCGGCAACCACTTCGG
>JAJLZY010000358.1:0-11151 GCA_030564885.1 Metschnikowia kofuensis (nom. inval.)
TTTTTTTTTTTTTGCTTGCCTTTGAGCAACCGACCCAATTCCGTGGTGTTAAGCAGACCCCATCATCTATCAATACTTATGTGAAAATGTGAGTCTTTTCTTCGACCTCCATTGTTTTTCATTCAGTGATTATAGTATAGTTCTGGTCAATTTGACAGTCGTGCTTTTGCATGTTGACACAATCGACTCGACCAGCACTGCCTCGATTGGGCGATTGAGCTTTTCCAAAATTGGGTATCGAAGATATCTAGTTGAATAAAAGGGTATTAAAATCAAATATCTGAGGGTATGGCAAAAAGTTGGACGAATTTGGATCTGTCTAGATGAAGCTCGCTGCTTGCACAAGACTTTGCAATTTCCATGGACGTGAAAGGTAGCCAGACGTAGATCGTGGAACTCAGCCCAAAAGTACAAATAAGATATAAAGAAACTTCAGCTAAGCTGGAAAGCACCCTCTCTGTGTTCTCGAAATTCGTGATTCAATTTTCGAAATGAGATTTCACTGCCTCCCAAGCCGACATAGATAACATTAATTGTGTTTTGCCGAAGGGCCATCAAAATAGAAGAATATTATATCTAAAACCAGTCAAAGACAAAAGCTTCTCCTTTATTCATCTTCTTCTCATTTCCCTTCTCTCTCCTTTTATATAAATTTATCAGAGCACTTTACCGCCTGTCTCCAAAAAAGAGCGGGTTCTTCTCTTGCACCTATATACTTCTACGCAGAGTCGTCTCTTGTCCCTCACTAAGCATACGCAAAATCGTCTCTTTCCGATCCATCCGATCCTGAAATTGTGAAACGGTTTCTTATAGTTTGTACAACGCGTCTAGGAACCCCACAATCACCCGCTCAGCAACGCCAGCAGTGGAAACGCTTCCTGCCACACCGTAGAGAGCAGCAGTATCGCTTTTGGGAAGCACCTCGGCCAGTTCCTGAGACTGCACAATCTCGACCAAGTCAGATATCATATCGTCCGCAACAGGCACCGAGAGCCGCGTAAAGGCAAAGTGCAAGGCGGCCGGGTTCTGCAATGAGGCCAAGTGCCAGCCGCGTTTCAGCATGGCATCACCAATCTGGTAGATATTCAAGCGGCTGGTGCCGCGTGTTTTGAACGCCACAACCGACGCAAGCGGGTCTCCAAGGACCTGTAAATGTTTCGAGAGAAGTGGGTGCGTGTCAAGAGCACGCCGCACTTTATTGGTCACGCCCACAATCTCGAGGCACGACTTTTTGTACCCATCCGAGCCCATTGCAAGCAAAGTAGCCCAGCATCCGGCCATGAGGGCACCTGGTCGGGACCCGGCCAAGGTGGGCAGGCCGTACATGCCTCCGGTCCAGTCGCTCAGCACGTAGTACTGGCGCTCACGGAGCTTGCGGTCTCTGTACATGATGATCGAGGACCCTTTCGGGGCAAACCCGTACTTGTGGGTGTCACACGAGATCGACGTGACGCCAGGCACGCGGAAGTCAAAGCGAGGAATCTTCTTGTCGCCGTGCACGCCCAGCCGCTCCAAAAAGGAGACGATGAACGAGCCCAAGCACGCGTCCACATGGAGTGGAATGTTGTGCCTGACGGCCATGCGCGAGATCCCCTCGATATCGTCAATGATTCCGTGCGGGTAGTTTGGTGCCGACCCAACAAGCAACACCGTGTTTTTGTTGATGCGGCGGCGCATCTGGCGCAAGTCCACTTGAAAAGTCACGGGGTCCAAATCCACTTTGTGGAGCTTCATGCCAAAATAGTAACAGGCCTTTTCGATTCCGGCATGGACCGTGACGGGGGCCACGACCTCGGGCCGCAGGATGTGTTTCGTGAGCCGGCCGTGCTCCCGGGCTGCGAGACCGGCAAGCAAAAGCGACTCGGTGCCACCTGACGTCAGACTCCCACAGGCCAGACCCGGGGCATTGAACACCCGCAAAACCATTGCCACGACCTCCGCCTCCATCTTCCTGATCCCCGGAAACACGTCCGGGTGCAACTGGTTGGCTACACTGTACATTTCGTATGCCCTCAGTTGCAACGCAAGCAACGACTCTCCGCCATGGTACACGGCGCCGGACACACGGCCGTTCTGCCAGTCGCTGTGGCCAAGTTTCTGCTGGGTCTGGGCGATTTGATCGAGTACCGCCGCCGGCTCTAGCCCCGTCTCCGGGAGCTCAGGGAACTGGGCAAGCGAGGCGTCGTTTTTGATAATTTCCAGCTCGACAAAGGCGACGGTCTTCGCGAGTTCCCGGTCGATTTTGCGCCGGACGGGCGGCAACGACATGAACACGCCGCATGCCCGCTTATAGATGGCTCGGAAGCAGAGCCGCGTGGCTGAAACAGGGCCATATGTGCGCAAAGGTGAAAGTAACGTGGTGAACGCGCTCCAGAGGAAGAAAATGAACACCACGTCCCTGAGAAGAAAAAGAGTGCCCCATTTCGGAGCGATATACTGTTGAAGAAAAAACTCTTTTGCATCTTGTGTGGTTTTCTCCACATAGAGAGTGATAAAGTACACGAGCGGAACGAGGTCAGAGGGTATATAAGACTTGCCTGGGAGGCCTCCAAGCACCAAGCCAGGCTGGTCCTCGGCCATCATTGTGGAGTAAGAGTGGGGAAGGGTGTTCTAATAGGGAAAAGACCAGAAGCGTTATGGTTTGCGAAGGGGTTCGGTTAGTCTCAGATCCTTTCTTTTGAGGCCTGTTTGATAGACTCCAATCTTATTAAGAAGCTTGAAGAACTGATTATATTGGTTTAAATCTGACGAGTCCCGTTTGGTGGGTTTAACGAGGCTCAGAACTTTTATTCTTTTTGTCCAGTTCAATTGAAAAGTCTGGAATGGAGAAAAGTGGGCGGAGACAGCTAATGCTGGATGTGGTTCTTGTTTCTTCTTTCTCGTGAACTCTTAGTTAGTTGGCCTGTGGCTCAGTGCGTGGGGACAATATACGTAATGCAATTGATGAGGACTGATATCTGAGTGACGGCGAGTTTTTTTATGTGAAAAACCTATAATATGATTCTATTTTTATGGCAAACCTCGAAAAAAGGAGTAAAATAAAAATCAGGTTTTTCTTTCGCTGTCAGAACTGGGCAGGTTTTATTAGTGGCGTGCTAATATTGCGTTTACGGTTTTTCCGAGCCAGGGCCGATACTGGTCTCGCCCGGAACCCCGCACTTCCGTATGTTCCGGGGCGAAGCTTGGGCTATGATGGGCCTAAATTTCAGGTGAGTGTGAATTCAAAATTTTGATGTTTTTCGCTAGTCTGTCAAAAAATTAAGCTTTCATCAAAAGTCGATTATGACTTCACCTCTTGAATGCGAAGGGGTGTTTTTGGGTGAGATGTATTTCTTCAATTGTTAAATTTTGGTTTTTTTCCCGATCGAGATCACGAAGTGTGTAACAGATAAAGAGATTCTTGAGTAGCCATAAAATTATGGCTAGAACAAACAAAAAGGCTAGATTCTAGGCAGTAGGTGAATATTGATGAGTTGAAAATCTTAATTGGTCTACGGCGGGGGGACAGCTGTACGGGCTTGTACTTCCTACTCAATCTTGAATCGCGTGTCGAAACTACAATTTGTCGTCAATAATGAAGTGCTTGGAAAGAGTGAGCACTGAGAAAATCTAAAGGCCGTCCATGAGAGCAGATCCTCAGCCAGAAGTAACGGCCAAGAAACTTCAAAGTTATTTTAGAAGTAAACGCTTGAGTTATGATCAAGTTTGGCCTTTCTCCCAATATATCTTATGGGTACTGAGATTGCAACATTCAGTTGAAAGCGAATGCAGAGATTTGAAAGATGTTTCTCCTCACGGATTCAGGCCCTGTAACTTCTCCTTCATGCGTGCCAGTCTATTGCTGTCACAATATCCAGATTTTCAGGAAACTCGAAAATGTCTCTTGCGTAAGGTCAAGTTTTCAGATTTCATCATGTGGCATATTTGGTATCGAAACAAACTGGTCAAGAGGTTTTCCGATCGACGAGTTGATTGCGACCAAACTCTTCGGTAGTTGTCAATTCAAATGAAGCAAGCATTTCACGACACCAGATCGTTCTTCGATCACTGCAAAACCCCAAGGGAATGACATGTATTCCATTCACGATAGTATCCCAAAGATTGAAACAACAAAAAGGTCTCATTCATCTCGAAAATTGCCACAATTTTCAGGCCGCGTTTTGCTCGACATCAGATTTACGATTCGGTCAATGACATGTGCAGCTCACGCTACTAGTCAAGGGTCAATACACTTATTCTTCGGAAGTCTGTGTGATGAATTTTGCAACACAAGGGTGTTTTACTCCACTCGCACACAATAAAACATCATATTCACAATGGCGTAGAGGCTCTGCTCACTCGGTGTGCTTGCCTGTTACTCGATGGGGTTGATACTTGTTCCTTCATCAAATTTCGTTCCTTCACTAACTTGTCAAAGCGCAGGGTAAAGAGCTCCTCAATAAAGGCAATTTCCTCTTTCACGCGCTTGAGGCGCAACTCATGAGTTGCAATCTCATCTCTCCTGGAAAGAGAAGGAATTATCAGCATCCCTGGGCCCTCGACCTTATTGCGGAGCTTGTCTCGCTTACTCTTAAGATGCTCTAGCTGCTCCGCCACTTTCATCGCTGAAGCAGAATTTTGCTGATATTCTTCTCGCGCTTTTTCGATCTCTTCGGTGAGAGTGTCACTTTCGTTTATGAGAATCTCCTTTTCTTTTCCTAGCTGCTTCAGAACTTCATCCTGCTCTTTCAAACCAATTTCGATTTCCTCGTCGGATTTTTCTCGTAAAGTGTTCTGTAAATGATCAATCATATTTTGCGCTGTAGTGACTGTTTCGTGCAATTTTTGATATTCATTCTCGACCCGATTGAACCTCTTGTCCACCGTCGACACTTCCTCATTGATCTTTCGAAGCTTTCTGTAATTTTCCCCGACTTTGTCCTCGTCATTATCGATTTCGATTTGCCTTTTGGCCTCGCTTTCTCGAAGACGTGGGATAATATTGACAGAAGCTTCTGTCTTGAGCACATCCACTTGATCGACGCGTGCGTTCATGAAACGAGCAAGTTGGCGTTTAAATTCGTCAAAGTTCTTGATCTGGACGTCGTCAAACTTTGCCTGGCTTGCATTGTTCCATCCATTGAGATCTTCGCTAAACACGCGGTTGAGCGTGGCTAAATGATTATTGTTGAGCCGTGCTTTGAGCTCCATTCCACCGATACCAAAATCTAAGTGCTTAAAGTACTCGCTTAGCCATTTGGATGGGGGCACCGTGTCGGATGTTTGCCAATCAAAAAGTAAGCTTGTCATTTCATTTTTAGTGGCTTCTTGCGTAGTGCTTTCTTCACGCTCTGCAAATATGAGATTCCGATTTGCAACAAAGCTAGTGATGATTTTAAGCTGCCATGCTGTCTCGGAATCTGTCGATAAAATGCCAAATTCAACCTCTGGTTTTTCGATGACTTTCGAGATGTGCTCTACTGAATAAAGAGGCACCGGGATGATGATTGGTACGAGTCTATCCGTTCTTTCAACAAAATTGAGTCCCGCGGATGCCAGCGATCTTAACAATTCGACCCCCGGACTCAGCGTATCAAGATCAGCATCAAACGAGATCATCAAGTTGAAAGACGAGTCGGGGGCAAAAGATCGGCATAGATAGTTACTTGTTACGAGATTGACAGTAAACTCGCCCGCCGGTGCCTTTGACTTATTAGCGTATCTTGCCGCGAAATGTTGATGACGGTGTTTATACTCAGTGGTCTGTTCATCATCTGGAAGATCGTCTCGCTCGGGCCTGGTCTCTCTTGGTCCCTCGTCAAATAGCGTTTTTCCACTGTTCACGTTTTTGTAACGAAGCTTTTTGCCAATAATCGAGCCCTCTATTAGTTCCAATTCTTTTGTGGTTTTCGCGACTACCAATAAGTTATAGTCTGCAGCTGGCAGCTCAAATTCGTACCTTGCACATATCGTGTCTATGATGCGATCAAAAAGCATGAGTTTGCCCGATAGACTGCTAAGGCGAGACTTTGTGGACAGGAGAAGCATACCTTTCGAGATGAAATGGTCCACCACGAGCGAAGGGTGCATGCTTATTGTCAAAAGCTGGTTATACATTAAAGAAATAGCCTTTGAGCGGGCGTGCTTTTTGGTGTCATGATTGCCATTGACCACATCATCTGGGCCCAGTAGAAGGCTGTTGATATTCGACCTCTCCCTCTGTGGGAAAAACTCTTTTAACAAAAGTGGGGTAAACATCTGGACGACTGCCTCTGACATTTCTTTTTGAAGGTGTGACATTTCTGTCGGAAGGTAGAAGATGGACTTTGGGTTTTTTTGCTGCTGCTCAGAAATGCTCGAATGACCATTCTCACCATAAAAAGAGCTACTTATGCCAGCATTGTTGAAGTTTGCGAGCTCTTGCTCAGGCTGAAAGGCATTCGAGTCGCTGGAAAGTAAGTCCATCAAATTCATGGATCTGCTTGACATGACTGGCCCTTTTCGATGAGTTCTCGTGTTTTCGTGAGCTGTTCTGTGAATTGTTGAAGAAGCTCTGTCTTATTAAACGAGAGGTGATAGTTATTTCAATGAGGTTATGGAAAATGTAGTCGTGGCTCAGATAGATTGACGGAGAAGCTTTGATGTCAGTCGAGGTTTGCGCGTTGAGAAAAGGTTGCTCTCATAAGCGCCAGTTTCAATTTTCTCCAGCAAAGTGAACAATGACAATGCTCCAAGTGAGAAACCCACAATAGTAAATAGGCTTCACTTCCAGCAAACCGAAAGGCGGATGTTGATGTACTGAATATGTGCAGGAGGGCGCGACTCAGTGCGCCAGCTTGCAAGGTATCGATGGACTATCGTAGCCGAGGAACGCCGCATTCTATGATCTCGAGAAGGGACATCAGCATATGCACCCGAACGTAAATATGCTGAGTGCAGAATCTGCCTTCTTTGCTTGGACGTTTCTCAAATCACTTGGTGTTTGCCTGGTAAAAATTCGCGGTTGTCGCCTCTATACGCGTAGGATGTATTGACAGGTAGTCGTTTCTCATCAAGACTCGTTGTGGGGTAGAGCCCGTGTTTCAAATCTGCCCTAGGTGTTTACCGCCTCTTTTTCTTTATCACTACATTGACACCAAGGCCTCCCAAGCTCGACCAGACCAGCTTATTCACCACTTTCGGGAGCTTCCGTCCATAGAGACACTGGTCAACCAACCACATTCCAACGATAAACTCGGCTTTATTGAGTGTGCCATCTTTTCTGCAATCGACGAGCTCCCAAATTTCCTGCAAGGTTTCTCGCGGAAGATTGCTTCGGCTCCAGAGCTTTTTGACCACGCTGCCGTGTATGAGATTCAGTGTCGAGGCGCTCTCGAGAGAATGGAGCTCCCTGATATCGGTCAGGTCGAAGTCCAAGTTGAGCTTTGCCGAGAGCTTTGCTGCGCGTTCAGATATCTCGTGCTCGCTGTACTCCCTGACCGTCTTTGAGAGCGCAGACTCCTCCTCTCGCTCGATATCCACCCCAACCAATTTTGTCGCCACGTGATTTATGTAGAGCCCCTTATTACTGACCCATAGACCCTCATACCGCTTACGCTGGGCGTCAGAGATAACGTCTAGACTGCCGTGGTTTTTCCATGGCTTATCTTCATCGAACGCTGTCTTCCTTTCTTTCTTCTTATCCTCTTTCCTCATAGTAGTTCGAAGTTTTACTGGCTGAACAGCCTTGCCCTGTTGATTAGTGTTGCGGCTGTGGGCGGGCGCTAAGGAAAGCTCGTTCTCGTCGGCAGGAGGTGATTCTGGGTCGTACACCACCCCTTTATCCCGCTTGCTTTTCTTTTTGGAAAATAGCCCAATGCGGTGGTGGTGGTGTTTCTCCAGTGAGATTCCCGGGAAAAGCGGGAACTTGATGTTTTCGGAGTCGTCTGTGTCGATATCACTAGACTCTAGCCCTGGCCCAGCAGACTCGAGATCCAGCCCGGAGGTGTTTCGGATCGAGTCGGTGTCTATGAACAAAGGGGGCTTCTTGCGACCTGGCTTGACTGGAATCTCGTCCGCGTCAGAAAGCGGGTCTACGCTCGTGGCACTGTAGACACTAGCTACGCTGGCTGGGGTCAAAATCGCGGGCAGAAGACTCGCCTTTGTGAACGGCTCAGGGGCTGAGGCTGCAAGTCCTCGGTCCACGCCTTGAGACGAAAGTGGAATCGGGATAGGCGACGGCGCATCATGTGGGCTTGGTGGCCGCCTTTTCAGCAGGTCCGAACTGACCGAATCGCAGTATGAGAACTTGAAGTTCGGTGTCAAAAGAGCAGTGGGCTCGTCGCTATGTATGTCTGAAACAACTGATCCCACCGACAGTTGCGAGCGGTTGTACCCGGCATTCTGGTATAGTTCTCCGACGGAGCTTTGCCTGCTGGACCGTTTCAGGCCAGAGTCCCTGCTGATATCCTCACGCAGGGAATCGTTGAAAGAAACCGCCAGAGAAAGAACCATTCGCAGATCTACAGATTGGCGGAACTTATCGAGCGCTAGCTGGCTCTTCCGTGCCGCCTCCTTCAGCGTGCCCAGTTTCAGCTTCGAGTTGATCAGCAGCCGCACTTGCTCGAGCATATCATGTGGTTTTGTGCTCGGCAGCCTGACTGATTTAGGGGTTTCTGAGTGCACGTCATGTGACGCCGCCGACGCCGCTCGCGGGAGACTGAAATAGTCGATATTCGCCGGCAGGCTTCCGTAGGCTTCCTCCGCCGTGCCCAACAGCGATTTCAGGCCCCGCAGACTCCGCAGGCCCCGCGAATTACGAGCCGCTCTAGTAGCTACAGACGCAGGGGTGTTGGCGCCACTATATCTTGCCCCTGAGGACGCGCGGGCACCCAGAATTGCCGCTGAGCTAGGAGTATTTTTTGTGCTTGACCCGGAGCCGCTTTTGCTATCTCGGCGGCTGGGTTTGACCGGGGTCGGCGCCTCAATCGGCGGTTGGGATCTAGGCTTGGGCGTTTCAGGGGCCACAGAGCCGCCAGGAGTGTGTGATTTTGACAGCGAGAAGCCAAGATCGGTCTTGATCCGAAACAGCGGTTTTCGCTTGTGTGACTGTGGGGCAGCAGGGGCTTTTGTGCCCAGAAACGCTGCCGATGCAGCTGCCTGAGCCGAGCTCATGGTGCAAATAAAAGGGATGTGATTGTGGGAGAATTTAGGAGTGTAATGGGGTGAAAAGTAGATGGTATGCAGAAGCTGACGAAGAAGAATAGGGCTTTGTGTTTCTTTTTTGCAGAAGTATCGTTTCAGGTGTTAATCTTATGGCCCTGAATGAGTAGCTTCAAGCCTCGGAACCGTTTTGAGCTGTCAAGCGTGTGCAGGCAGTGAGGCTGAAGCAACCAGCCGGATAAATAAAGACCCAGTGGATCTAGGGGAGAGATTTTATCTGTCGAAAAGAGTTTTCATAAGGGAAAATCAATGAAGAAATAATCAATAAGAAATAATCAATAAGAAAAAATTCCATGAAAATCAATGAGAAGAAATTCAATATAAAAGGTGAACTGGAGTTAGACATTATAACTACTGTTGAGTATTGGTGAGAGGTTTCTTATTCAATCGCGTCAGTTAAAGTTTCAGTCCTTTAGGCGTATAAATCAGACAACAAAAAAAATAATGAAAAATTTTGGTAGAGAAAAAATGATTACTTGCAAGCTGGGTGAATGAGAGGTATTGGAGGCTTATACTGTGATCAAAATACCCCTATGTGTAGAACCTGACATAAAGAAAGATATCCGAGAGGCCGAAACACGATTTTGACATGCTCATGTGTGATGCTTAGAAAAATCAAGAGCACATTCTTTCTGAAAAGAATTTAAAAGAATATTTTTATTGCGGGGAGAAGAAGATATCTTACAGATCTCCACGTTTGCATAAATATTTTTTCGAGATTTCGAAGTCAAACATAGCCATGAATACTCGAATGTCCTGCGGCCTTCCATTATCAATTATTGATACGGTAGATCCTTATTCAGCACCATCCATCTTGAGCTATCAAAAAGGTCACATGGTTTTTGTAGATTTACTGAGATTTCTGCGTGTCCTAAAATCAATTTTCGCTTACTCAAGCTGAGGCCATTCATACTGAACTCAGTTAGTGTGGGTCTGTATAATGTATGGTTTGTTTCTAGAGTATCATTGCCATTGTAGCCATTTTGGACCATTTGAAGCTAGAGAGCAGAGAGACTCCGATCTTTTCCTCCTTGATTAACTGATCACGAAGATACTGCTGCAAAGATCGTGGCTGAGTTCTAAGACCCAGAATACAGATGTAATGTGTATTAGAACTAATATAGGCAGTTTCCAAAGTGTCTCTGTGTGCAATTTGAGTTAAACTAACGGAGTTCTTAAAGGTGAACCGACCTTCAAAGCGTGTCTTTGATTAAAAGTCGCAACTGATATAGTAAGCGCCTTTTTGTTCACGCATACATTGAAATCAAGAGCCTCTTCGGAGCACACATTAATCTTTCTATAGGCTCGGAAATCGAAACTTCACGCTTAAATAACTGATCTATAAGCAGCCAAGAGCTTTACTCTCAACTTTTGGGCAACCCACATATTCTTTTTTTTCCACCTGAGTCATTTAACTCGAGGATAAAATACACATTATGTCTCTGTTCTCCCTTCTTATTTTCAACAAAGCCACGGTCGAATCAAATACTTTGCCCTCTACGGACCCACTTCCCAGACTTTCTCAGACGTGAGACTTCATCAGACGTCTCCCACTTACTTTCCCACTTACTTCCTCTTGCTGCGATTAGCATTGGCGTTTCTGCCGCGGCCAACACGCACACCACTGGATCTGTTGGACGTGGCAAAAGGCAGAATGAAGTTATCGGCACTCCCGCCTCCCACAAACTCCTGGAGCATTTTCTCGCTTTTCCTGCGGCGCCAGGCGTCCTCCTTGATTGCATCGGCATACTCACGCTGGTCCTCACGTAGAATCACTGGGTCCTGGAGATCCTTGTGTCTGTTTTCTTTATTGTGCTGGTGGCCCGCGTTGCCCTGTTTCTTCTGGGTGTTTTTACTCAACGGCGACGCCATCGAGTAGACCTGGCCCCTGGTGATCCACTTGAAGTTCTTTTTGAGGTGTGGCGTGATCTTCCCCGTGACGTTATCGACCGATACAGCACATCTGATCAA
>JAJLZY010000359.1:0-11106 GCA_030564885.1 Metschnikowia kofuensis (nom. inval.)
TGGAGTACGACCCGCCTTTCACCGTGGATGACCATTTGCACAGAATCGGCCGGCTGGCTCGTGCGGGGAACCAGGGCCTGGCCACGCTTTTCTTGCTTCCGGGAGAAGAAGAAGGCTATGTCGAGGGCAAGATCCGCGTGATGCACCCGAAGAAAGGAAGCGTGCGTGTGGTGAACTACGAGTCTCTATTGGAGAGGACGTTTGCCGAGGACGCCGAGGACTCGAAGGGCAAGAAACCCGCTCGCCCAGACCCCAAAAGCAAGCATGGGAAGTGGGACATCCATGCGACCACGTGGCATTTGGATGTGGAGAGGTGGCTCTTGGAAGACAAGGCCGCGCTTGAAAAGGCGCTGAATGCCTTTGTCTCGCACATCCGGGCGTATGCCACGCACTTGGGCTCCGAGCGCATGTACTTCAACGTGAAGCTGTTGCATTTGGGCCACTTGGCCAAGGCGTTTGGCTTGAGAGATACCCCCAAGAAGCTCGGAAGAGCCCTGGGCACTCTGACCAGCGAGGCGGCAAAGAAGAAGGAGGATCCCAGGAAGAAGATGTTGCGTATGGCGCGGATGACAGAGAAGGCACGGTCATCGGAGTTCAATTACTAGATATAGAGGTGGGAGTGTTTGCAATTTGATGATGTGGGATGTTCATGAGAATGTAAGATGCGTTGTAAACTGTTCAAATCAAGCCACAGTGAATTTATGTGAGAGTCGGACCAACAGGGAAATTATTTCATGTATCGATTGTTTTTACAAAGAGACCTACATGAATGGGCAGAATTTTCGATTGAGACTCATTTAAATGTATCACTGTGCTTAAAATGTATGACTATGCTTAAAATGTATGACTATGCTTAAAATGTATGACTATGCTTAAAATGTATGACCATGCTTAAAATGTATTACTATGGCGTGTTAAGTTGAACTTGTGTTCTTTCAAAATGGTATCAATGTCGACCCAGAAACCCATGTGGCATTTGTTTTTCATGGCCTTTATTGTCTACAAGAGAGACCATTTTCTTGAAAGCTATGTTGAATTATTGATGACAGTCTATAATGGTGTGAATTACGAAATATACAGACACATTTTACAATTTTGATGGTGAGAAGAGTATCAAACACAGGCATGAGACAAAACAGTCAATGACGGAAGTCTCGGACAATTCAATGAAACAAATAGGAAAAGCAGGGGGTTGCATTATCCCGAATATGCCTTCTCAAACTAAATGGACCATTCGGAAGGCACACGCTTTGCTTTCTTTCGACATGTATTTTAATTTGCAAATGTCCGTGAACTGACAGGCGTTTGATCGAAAAAGTTACCTTGATCTTTGATTAAGACATGCGCTTTGTCTCCTAAGAAATGAGCTTGCAGATCAAGGATCTTAAACTTCAATATCTCGACAAACATGAGCAAGGGGAAAACCCAAGATTCTGGCCAAAGAGCCACTGTTAACCCAAAATTGCAGTTATCTCGAGACCCAAATCATGGCTTCTGATCCTTAAAATACCTTCGCCAATTCCCCATTTCAGTAATTTACAATTGAGAGACGTCGCCGGCAACCAGCGTTTTCACGTTCACGGCGTAGTTTACACTATTTGAATTGACAGAAACCCAACTCAAACCATCACGGTCATAAGAACTTCCAACCTCAAAGTCACTCATTCTCCTCACCCCCAGCATTCAACTTAGCCCAGAGCTTATGGTTCTCGCCAAGCTGGTAGTGCATAGTGCACCTCTGGTAATAATCATACACCATCTTGACATTGTCGATCACGTGGTCAAGCAAGATCGCCTTGCCCACATTGAGCCCATCGCCCAAGCCCGGATGGGCTATGTTGACTACATGGATATGGAAATGGTAGTACGAAGGCTGGTAGTGCACAAAGAGACGGAGCCGGTCTGCCGCCACGGGGTACCGGTCGCTGACAACGCGTCTGATCTTTTTGGCAAGCTCCAGGAGAAACTCAACGTGTGACCCATCGATGTCTCGCACACTGGATATGTCTCTACGGTTTACAATGGTGATCAAGTAGAGGGACGCCAAGGTGGTGCCGTCCCACTTCATGTCGGGTAGAAGCACAAACCCGGACTTGGGGTCTTTGTCGTGATGAATAAACGACTCGGCCTCCTTGCCCTCATACAAAATGTTGTAGACCCATTGGATCCGATCGCCTTTTTGCGTGTCGATGAACGGGCGAACAATGTCGCGGTAGATTTCCGGGGTCTCCGCCACCATATGATGTGCCTGGGCCTTGTACTTCCGGATATGAGTTTCTGACGCCGGAAAGATAAAATTCACTTTTACGCCTGGAGACGCTTTCAAGTCCTGTGCAAGCGTTGCCAATGCCCAGAAATACACGTCATTATTGTTGATCAATTGGAGCTCGTCCACGACATTAGAGAGAGCGGCCTCGGCCACCTCGGAAATGGCGAACGCGGTTTTCTCAAGCGAGCATATGGCCTCGGTATTGTCGATTGTCCCTAAGAGCACCACACTTTTGGTTTGGGTGTCGGTTTTCAAGATCTGCGTAGGCCTGAATTTGGCTGCTAGCTCCTCCACTGACATGGCTGGTTCCTTGGATGGGGACTCCTGCGCCAGCAAGGGAAATGCAGGCTGTGGCAGGTCACGTGTAAGGGGATCACGTGGAGATGTGTCACGTGTACAAGTGTCACGTGGTGTATCTTCTCCAGGCACGCGGCTCGTCTCACGTGGCTCAGGTGGCGGCGTCTTGCTGCAACCTTCAATTTCAAGTGGGAGTGACATCACTGAGTTTCGGAAATTTTGGTTCTTGTTACTTTTTTTTATGGGTACTTGAGGGACTTTATATTAGTGGAAGAATTCAAAGACTTAAAAAATTTCGAGTTTGGCAATTTTCGGCGTGGCCCTAAGCGGGACATCCCCTATTGTTTGGCCTGTTCCCAAACTCAATTGTTCTCATTTCCTTTGTTTGAATTGCAAATCTTTGAGAAGACTTTTGACTCGAAACGTCAATCTTGCTCATTTTGAGCGTTTTTGCGCTATTGTAGCGTATTCTCGAGGAAATACATGACTGGTCTCGACTTATTACACGTGCAATTACTCTAACTTCGGTGACTTCACATGTGTCTTATTTAAATAGCTTTCATCGCGACCTCTGCAATGTATTTTCAAATACTGCAAGGGGAAAGAAAGATTAATTATTTTCGAAAAAAGGGTTCTGAATAAGGCAATAAATTTGGATGTGTAAGAGACAATCAGGAATCGAACAGCCTTGTCATTATTACCCTGTTTAGCTCTAATTGAGACAGAAAGAGCTTTTGTGATCGACACAGTGCTACTTTTTCAATGAGATTTGTTGTAATCTGAAAACCCTACTTTCTACCACTAGTCAAAGAGGGGCATGTAGATTGGCATACAAAATCCCTCTGTTAAAGTTCCCCTCACTTCTTTTATCTGTCTTTTATCAAATATAAAAATCTCGCTGGTTTGCAATGTTTCCATGCACAATGGCTGAATTTGACCAAAAAGCTCTATTTGCTCTATTCTCTGATTAGGCAAGCCCGCGGGGCGAGTGATATAGTCATTCTTGCCGAAAGCTGTGCTTTCATTGTTTTCCTCGCTTTAGCTGATTAAAATCCACCACATACAATCCAGATCGGGCATGCATATATGAAGTTGGATATTTCTTCCGTCCCCGAAACAAATACCAATTCTGATTTGAAATATTCAAAGCAACGAGCTGGAAAGAAAGAAAAAATGAATACCAAATAGAAACTTTGGCTGTCATTGAATTATTCTGCTGAAAATGAATAAGTTCCACTATTGACACCAGCATCTTGCCCCTTTTGGAATACAAGCCATTGTCAACATGCCGGCCTCGTGAACTATTTCTCACAATGGCACCTAGGACTTTCAGCTAGTGGCTAAATCCAAAATGGCTGAATCCAAAATGGCTGATTCCAAAATGGCTGAATCCAAAATGGCTGAATCCAAAATGGCTGAATCCCAAATGGCTGAATCCAAAATGGCTGAATCCAAAATGGCTGATTCCAAAACGGCTGAATCCAAAATGGCTGATTCCAAAACGGCTGAATCCAAAATGGCTGGTGTATTATAGGTAAAGTCACTCGACATAGCCAAAAAAGGGATTTTTCTTCTACATAAGTTGTCTCGTATCATTCTACAATCCAGGATTGTACAAACCAGGAAGATACATTATTGACAGTAAACATACAAGAATCACTATGTTCAATTTCTAGCGGCCAAAATTTGAGACACGCTGTCAACTACACATGTTTCCAAGTCTATGAACCGAAAACCCAATGCAGCTCGAGTGACCCAGTTATCGGCTAAAGCGACTTGCGGCTCGATAGTTCTTGAAGCTCTTTTTGGCATTTTTGAACTCAAAAACTCGAACTTTTCTGCAATAATCTGAACAATCTTTCGATTTGAAAAGTTGTCCGAACTCAAAAGGAGTCGCCGAGAGCACCAGTTGTTTTCGAATGCTGCCAAATGAGCCTTAGCCACATCTCTCACATCGACGAAAGTTCCCTCATCTTCTGGAATCTCAGATTCTGGCCCGAGGTTCAAAAGGCGATTGATGATTTCAGACGAGAAATTGAGCTTTTCTTTCACTTCTGAGTCAAATGTTTGCGGCCCAAAGACGTAGACCGGGTTCACTGTGTTGAGGTTGAAAGAAGGTTTCTCTTGCTCGAAGAAGTCCCACGCTGCTTTCTCCGCAAACTTCTTTGACCCAAAATATCCATTGACTGGGTTTTCTTTGGCCTGTTCCCAAGTGATGTCGCTCCAGCTTGTCTCGTTGACAACATGATGAGGATTCTTCCAATCCTTTGTGTTGACCGAGGCACAATATGAAGACGTGACCACCACGTTTTGGATCTGCAGGCCGTACTTTTTGATCGCCTTTAATGCGTTTATAGTGCCTTTGATAGCTGGCTTGAGCAATTCAGACTCAATATCTTTGACTGTAAATGAGACAGGCGAAGCTGTATGTAAGAAAACTGTTGCCTCCGGGTGGTTTTTGAGGGTATTTTCGAAGGCGTTGTCTGCCTCGAGGCTGGTCTCTTTTTCATATTGGAACTTGTTGGACTCAAATAAGGTTTTGAGGTGTTCTCCTTTGGCAGCAGATCTCACAGTGCCCACGACAGAATACTGTTTTTCGAGGAGTAGCTTGATAATGTGCTGGGCAATAAATCCGCTGGCGCCCGAGACGATGACAGTTGTAGGCATGGTGAGGGCTGAAATATCTATGTTGAATCCCTACTGGAAAGAATTTTACTAGGCTTTTATAAGGGTCAAGAAAACCAGACGCGTTAGCGAACAAAGGAATAAAATAACGGATTCAACGGGCTTAGCGGATGTTGCGGATGCTAAGTAAACTGTGAAAATAAAAAATATTCATGGGAACACGGAGATAAAAAGCATTTCGGGGATAACGAAGACAATAAGCGCCACGACTACTACTGTAATCTTGAACAACAATTATAATCTCGAATGACTATTATAATTTGGAACTATACCATAAAAGCGTCCTATTGTTTTTTCCCGTTCCATTATATGCGAATCCATAAGAGGCTTAGACGTAGAATTGTGGCATGTGAAGGCAAAAAGTCAAATCGCGAGTCTGTCAACGCACCCGTTTCAGGTTCTTGCGGAAAAAAAAATAATGCTTTCTCAAAAGACCCTATCTCTTTCATGCCTCATGGTTTGGTTCAAGTCGGCCCCGAAATCAGAAAGCACTGGGCAGTTCTCTGTTTCCTTTCACTTTGAATCCATATCCGTTCATCATCTGCGGAGATAAAATGAAACTAGAAGCAGATGTATTTTTGCAGCCGTGCGTCCGCGGAGCGCGGAAATAAGCGAGTATTGGAATAATTCCCGGGAAGACACGGAAAGAAATGTACTTCAGGCAGTAGAATTGAGATTCTTAAAAGTATGTTTGTCTGAGTGAGGCACCTCTGTTTTGCTGTAAAAATTCCAAAAGCCTCATCATTCTTCTAATTTATTGCTTGCCCAACTCAGGTTTCGGACACCATCAAATAGGACGAGAATGACTCGGGTCAGTGCCTCGAGAAAAACCTCAAGCCACGGAGACTCACTTTTCCACTACCTGTGATAGTTTACGTTACTGAAAAAACCTTTGAAAAAAGCGCGTATTGCTATTAGTTCTCTATTTTTTCTTTCAGAATATTCGCGAGGAAGTTGGAGCGCCACTCCTTCCTTTGTAAACAAAAGTTGATTCCAGACTTATAAGGTTAATGCTTTTTATTGTGCCCAGAAGTTCTTCAAGGCATTGCTTATGGAGATTTATATACGCGTTTTTGAGAAGTGCATTTATTCCAACATCTCTTTCCGTTAGCTGTAGATATTGCCATTGCTCAGTGTATTTGTTAGAACGTCATGCATGAATCTGGCATACCACAAAAAACAGAGAGCTAACAAAGTTACATCCATACTGAAAATCTTGTGCAAGAAGGGTCTAATTCTTTTTTTGTCTTCTTGATAATCAATTTTCCTCTGTTTTTCCCGCCTTCAATCCTAATTGTTAATTCAAGATGAGCTCTAGCAGTAAAGCTATTGATCCTGCTAATCCACAAACAGATCTTCCGACTTTTCACACAGGGGGAGATGAGACTTCAGAAAGACTGGAGTCAAGGAGTTTCATATCACAAGAATATGTGATATATTTTAGCATCGTCGCGATTGGATTGGTCATAATAGGGACAGGGGGCTTACTTATGATGAGATCGGTGAGGGTATGAACTTTCTCCCTCCAGCCAAAAGGAAGAGTGGTGAAATGTGTATATGAATGCAGTGTGATATGTCTCTTTATCATCGATTTAGTGAGGCTCAAAACTAGAGCGGCTTTTTTTCAAGGCATGGAAATTTTGATGAATGTGAACATCTGACTAATTGTATATCTTTTCACCGTATCGTTTTTAGTTCCGTAATGCACGACATGCCATGATATCCAAAACTAAAGAGGTAAGAAGAGCGCCGTATAGACATACATATCGCATTTGTCAGTAGGGTTAGATGAAAGTTCCGTGGCAGTGGAACTCTATGAAATTGAGATTGCAAGCTTCTTTTTTAAAGTCATGATGAAGGCTGGCTATCCTTAGAGTTTGAACATGAAAAAGCGCAAGACAGACCACTGGCTTCCTTATTATTTCAGGAATAGCTCAAAACACAGTTTCTCGACTTATCAGGATAGTCACAACATGTTTGCGCTCGTAAGGTGAGGGGCAATACAAGAGCACTCATATATTTTCATATCCTGAGATCTCTTTGAAAGCCGCCTATCGTAAAGAGGCGTTACTTGCACCGAAGAGACAAGCTTCTTCATCTCAAATTCATATAAGGAAACAAAAATTGGAAGTCTGCTTTGAAGTGTTGATAAAAGCATTGGACTGAGGCCAGACCTAAGGTGCCCAGGCCCTTGAGTACATTTTGTTCTTACAGACTGTGGATGATTTCAAACGCTGATGAAAATAAAATATGATAATTTTTTATAAGGCTCTCCTTGTTTCTTTCGGAAACCCGCATCGATATCTTCAAACACACGCAGCCGATTTACAGTCAGCTGAGATTATGTTTAACACTCAAGCTAAAATGGAGCCCTTCTATGTCTATCCTTGTTCCTTTTTAACTCAGAAATTGTGTATTCTAAAATCTTTTTCAGTTCACAAGAAAATGAGATGCAACAACAAGCCCGCTTCAAAATGTACGCTTATTGGGAATTGTAGCTGCATGTTCAAGCTCGCTGCAGAACATTCATGAGCATAAAATGCATCGATACCACCTTCTAGTGACTCACAATGACCGTAAACTCTTGTAACTGAGTCCTTTTCAGACCTGGAATTTTCATAAATCATTTTGATCAAAATAAAAAAATCAAACATCCAATGTCTGGCGTCTTTCTACTGCCTTTGAGGTCCCAGGAGACGCTTCCTCCTTACCTGAAGACAACATCAGAAAACCCTATAATCACACAATTACAAGTTCCGCCACCACAAATCCAGCCTCAGCCTAGCCTTTTGTCTCGTATAAAAAAGCAAATCAAGCGTTTCAAGTGGTATCCTTGGCTCGGAGGACTTTTGCTTTTGGTCATTGTTGGCGCAATAATCGCAAGTTTTGTGTGCCTCATTATATTCGTCAGCAAACGAAACCATCACGCAGAACCAAGACGGGTATTTACTTCTGTTCAAAACTTCGTGGGCCAACATACAAGAATGAGATGTACACAATCAGTCTACGGCACGGCGAAGAATATGAAAGGCGCTGATTATTCCAACACTACGGTCTGCTTTGATAAAAATGGATATACAAATCCCGACTGTTTTACGATTAAGTCTCAGCAAAGATCACGCTTTTCTTGTTCTCTCCAATTGGACGAGCATCCCAATAACTGAGGCATACCTCGGAAGCCAAAAACTTTGAGTAAAGAATTTTGTATTTGGGTCATGTTTGATGTGAGGTTTATGACTACAGAAGGGTCTGTGTGAGGATCCGATACAAAATTGTATAGTTGCTTTCCAATAATAGACAAAAAGTTAACAATCTTGGAAGTCTGATGTATTGATGGGCCGCCAAGTGATGCATTAATGCAATTCAGTGTTGTGCGAGACCCTCTAGAATTTCTATATGGGATTTGCGAGAGGAGAAATAGAGTGGATTTCCGTAACGTGCAACAAAAAACCCTAGTTTTTTTCTTGACTTGCTTGATCTTCTCGAAACAGACAGGCCGAGAAACATTATAATCGAGAATTTTCTTTAGCCACAGTGTGATCACCGTGAGTAGTTGCTGATGAAATACTTTTCAATCGCCCTCTTAAACCTACTGTGCTTCTTCTTGGGTTTCTCTTTGGTCTCTGTTGCATCGTCATTGTGCCCTTGATCGACGCGCGCGTCCTCATGCCTGCGAGAGGATTCGGCTAGATCCGTGTGATTGGCTTGCACTGCTCCCACGTCAACAACAGACCCGGAGCTTAGGTCCACAGATCCATCAAATCTGGGAGCAAGGCTTTTGGTCTTTGTTTCTGACCCTTGAGCTGTATCAGCAACCTTTCCGGAATGTTGGTGTTGCCCTTCGTTATTTCGAGCTTGATGATCAACTATCGCAGAGGCCTCACTTTGGAGCTTCTCCTCGACGATACTTTTGGAGGTGAAATCTGGTACTGGGAGCTGGTCTGTCTCGGATGCGTCGTAGCTTGGGAATCTTAGATTCTCATTCCTCTTAGATTCCTCAGTTTGGTCGAAACGAGAGTCCGCAATGTGCAGATCGTCATGAGTATTAAAAATTTTGGGGTCAACATCAAGTTTGGTTAAGTCAGAGTTCTTCTCATTAGCCTTCTCATTTGGCTGATAAATGTTGTTGTCACTTTGTCTCAAGACTTCTGGTACTCCATCAGCACCACTGACTAAAGTCGGAAAGTTTTCAGTCTGTTGGTCGCCCGATTTGACCGGAGCCTGCTCTAATTGTCTGTGCTCTGCAAGAATGCGGGATTTGACGATATCAAATGGCACAACAGGCTCAGGCTGATGAGCCAAGTCTCCCCGCTCAGGAACCTTGATGGAATTGAAGCTTTTCGAGTTGACAATGTCATTTTGCTTTCCATCGATCAACGTTTTTTGGCCAACAGTCAAGTCTTTTCTCTCGGGAATGGAATCCTCACGCTCGAAAACAGGAATTGCAGATGCTCTTATGTCGATATCGTCTCCAAGATTGTCTGGCACATCGACAAACTCGTCATCATCATCGTCAAAAGTATGAGTTTTCGTCAACAGAAGCTCTGCATCTGTACTGCCTTTAGCAGACTTCCTCTCTTCAAGCCTCCTCTCTTCAAGCCTCCTCTCTTCAAGCCTCCTCTCTTCAAGCCTCCTCTCTTCAAGCCTCCTCTCTTCAAGCCTCCTCTCTTCAAGCCTCCTCTCTTCAAGCCTCCTCTCTTCAGGCTCCTTTGTAGACTCCATATATGTCGGTTGTGCCCATACTTCCTTCCTAACTTGATCCCTCAGGCCGACTGAGCCGGGGGATTTTGGGTCGAGCGTCATGGGCGTCTTTCCATATTCCGGCGACGGCAAAGCAGAATTTTCAGCGAATGTTGCAACCGGCTGTTGCACAGGGGTAACAAATTTGGCAATTCCTGAATTTTCCTCTGCGATAGATGTTACTGGCTCCTCAGGAATTTGAGTTTGCGCAGCTTGCTCAGCTTGCTCATGTGCCACGTTAGGAGCAGCAAAATTCGAACTCCTTAGAACTGGCTGGCTTTGTTCGCTCGACATAGACTGCTTTGCCTCGGCAGAGCCCATGCTCGAGCTACCAACACTACCTTGCCTCTTGTTACGCTTAAACAAGGAAAAATGAGACTTTTCCCGCTTCTTTGCCTCTTTGTCTTCCTGCTTCCTCTGTTTTTCGGCCGCCTTAATCATTTCTGCGTGCTTCTTTTCGTCCTCCTTCATTTGCCGCTTCTCTTCTTTTGCACGTTCTTTCCGCGAAGTCGTGGGCTCGTCACCCTTGTCCCTTAAAGAACGGATTGTGAAGTCCTTATGGTGATTTGTGTACACGTAGTTTTTGCTGACACCCGAAGCCTCGATCTTGCTTCTCTTTTCGTCAGTCTTCAACTTCTTCTCGGACTTCTTTTCGGCGAATTCCTGGATCTCGTCTATTTTTGGGCTCCGTTGGCCGAGACTTCCAGAAGCGTAGCTCCCACCTGAGCGTGGGGAGCCATAAACTTTTTCAGTGGCCACTTGCAATGCTTTATTGTAGAGATCGACGTTGTTCTGTTTTTCCTTCTGTTTTTTGTGCTTCTCCTCGTTCGCGATTTCCTGGTAGTTTTCGGTATAAGTGTAAGGAATGGTCTCGACCTTGTCCAAGAACTTGATCGAAGTGCCTCCAGATGTCATAGAGTTAAGCCTAGGTGCAGCCTCAAGTTCAGGAGCCGGCTGAAGTCTCAATGAAGCCGGACCCGGATTTTGCCGACCGATATCATGAGCTCTGCTATCCGGCAATACCTGATTATGAACACGGTCATTTGATTTCTCATCAGAAGAAGCAGCAGCAACTGCAGCAGCCGCATTGGCGGAACTGCTTTGTTTCAAAATCG
>JAJLZY010000360.1:0-11077 GCA_030564885.1 Metschnikowia kofuensis (nom. inval.)
ACTCGAAAATGGCTAAATATGCAAAAATCGTGCGCACACAAGACGTGGTGGCTACCGGGGATTTTCCACAATCGAAGAAATCTATTCAATTGTGGCACACCCCAACCGAGCTCTTCTCCCCATACTACGGTGAGGCGTTGGCCAGGTATATCATAGTCAACTACAAGCTCAACGGATGTTACCCGTATGAAGATTTGATAATCTACGAGATGGGTGGTGGAAACGGAACGTTGATGTGCAATATCTTGAACTACATCAAGAAAACGGAACCCGATATCTACACCCGCACACAGTACAAAATCATCGAGATTCTGTCACAATTGGCTGTCAAGCAGCATTCCCTGGCACTCAACCAGAAATTGATTTCCCGTGGCTTGGACTCTCGCAAGCTTGAAATCATCAACAAATCGATATTCAAATGGGACACCACAGTAGACCAGCCATGCTTTTTCATTGCTTTGGAAGTTTTTGACAATTTTGCACATGACGTTGTGCGGTATGATGCATCTACAGGCGAGCCACATGAAGGTCATGTACTCATCGATGACGAGGGCGACTTTTATCAGTTTTACACCCCTCAATTGAGTCATTATACCGAAGCATTTTTGCACCTACGGGAAAACGGCGAATTTCCAATCTTGCCTCAAGTCGAGAGCTTGAAGGGCAATTTGAAAAAATTGCAGAGTGTTGTTCCTTTCATCACTGACAAAGACAAAATCCATCCCCTTCTTCATTCCACACGCAAGTTAGAATGGTCGAACAGACTATTCCCGCTCAAAGACAATCTAACTCCTGGAGAATTCATTCCCACAAGGCTTCTACAATTCTTTCAAATTCTCAAGTATCGATTTCCTAATCATTCCTTGATTAGTTCAGACTTCCATAGCTTGACGAACACCATGCCAGGCTACTACAATGCACCCGTTGTTCAAACCGTGATCCAGGAGAAGATGGTTGACGTATCCACTCATTTGTGCCACCAAGGCTATTTTGACATCATGTTTCCGACTGACTTTAGCCTTGCCTGTGATTTGTACAAGAAGTGCACGGGGAAGCTAGCCAAGGTCGAGCTGCATCGAGGCTTTCTTCACCAGTGGGCTGACATTGAGGCCACTACGACTAAGAAAGGTGAAAATCCTATGCTCGACTTTTACAAAAATGTGAGCTTCATGACAAGTTAAAACAGCTGTTTCAAAACTTTATAACTGTAAATACAAACCCGCCCCATTGGGTGAAACCTCGTTGAATTAATTGACTGTTAACCCGCAACAGAAGAACTAGTAGTGCACCGGTACTAGATAAAGTGACTCATTAAGACGACTTTCAATTTACGAAAGCCATTTGTCGCCGAGGCAAGAATACCGAGGCTACCCTCATTACATTCGTCCAAAACTTTGTACATCAAGTCGTGCACAAAAAGCTTGAAGTTAAGGCAAATGCTTTGAATTTCTCTTCGAGAATCACTGATTAAAGCTGAGAGTTGAACCTCGAGACCTGCAAAAAAGTTTTCAACTGCATGGAAGTCAAATTTCCCCGGCTGTTGCTTCAATATGATCTCAGGACCGGCCGCTGTTCCCACAAACATGGCCCTCTTCATGACTTTGAATATTTGCAAGGCATTCACCGTCAAGCCCAAGCCAATTCCGAGGGAAAAGCTGCACAAGAACCATATTGTTTCACGCCCAGCTGATGGATTATGTCCTTGATCGCATGGCATCCAGATAATGTATTCGTGAAGAGACTTGGTGAGAACGTTCAAGCGACGCAATCCTGAAGAAACTCTCAAGGGATCGACTGCGTCATATTCGGGTGCAATTATCATCTCATGGCGTATCGCTCGCTCCATGCATTTATAATCCGGCTTTTGAATCAAACTGCCCGAGGCTTCATTCGTTGAATAAAAAGAACTGTTTTCATGCACGAAATCTGTAAATTCGTGCTCATTATCCTTCTTACGCCTTCTGAGCTCGGTCTCGAAGGTTGTTTTCAATTTGACAAATATTGCATGTTCGCTCAATTGCGAAGTCTTAATCATCTGTATCGGCTTCATGCTGCTCAAGATCTCGAATAGGACACCGAAGTAATCTGACGATAGAAGATTGACTACTGCGAGCGATGGTAAAGAAACTTCAGCCGACTGATTTGTTTGATCACATACAATCGACTTTGTGAGCGAGGCCAACCATTCGCATCCATCATTTACAATCAAAAGAAGGTCTGAGGCTTTGGCAAGCGAGATTTCTTCAGGCAGCGCATGATCTTTCAAAGAGATTCGATTTATTTTCAACCCAAAGGTATTGAGACCAGGGCTACCTTGAAGAAGTCCGACGAGTTTGTGTATATCACACCTCAAAGATTCATCAGCCGAGCTGACAATCATGAGATGCGTGACGCTCATCTCATCACTGAGCAGTATTTTGGGCATGATAAACGTCTGCAGCAGGTCTGACCGAATTGAAGCCTGTCTGTGAGGGTTTCCGAGAGAGGATTTCAGCTCGCCACCTTTCCAAAGCAGCCTCTGATGCGAGTCGAGCGGAGCTTCCTCTTCGGCCTCATCCTCCTCATCAGTTTCGAAAAGCAAAACTTGGGGTGAAATGTGCTTCTTGAGAGATGGCACAAGAACGAGGGACTCTGTTGACATATCTTCGTCGGTCGAGTTCGAGAGAATCGATGCACTAGCAGGGCGAGAGTAGTCACACGTGATCGGGGAAGAGATGCGAACCAGTCTCGTTATATCATGAAACAGCGACATGTTCAACGACTGCCACGACAGAAGAGAGGCCAAGGAGTCTTCAAGCACAGGAGACAGACTTGCCAGCGCCAGGCCGTGCCGATATTTTCTCTCATTGCCTCGCGAAACCGTTCTCAGAAGACTTTGAGAACATTTTTGCTTGTCATTTGCCAGCAGCGGCGGCAGCGGCAGCGGCAGCCTCAACTCTAGGAGAGGGTCTGAGAGAGTGTTGTAAATCGAGTGGTGGGAGGAGAGAAGTCTGCGAAGTGAGGCCGAGTCCTCGGGTGTGCGGGCAGATTCTCTACTCATTATCACTTGTATGAGTATTCTTTAGTTCAAGGCTGGCTGGGCGTGTTTTCCTATACTTATTTTTTTCTTTTTTGTATATTCAAAAGTTGAATTGATTCTTGTCAAAAGCTTGCAGTCAGGCTGACGGCTGTCACGCGATAAGCGCGATAAGAGGACACAAGACACGGGTTAGTCTGGGGAAGGCGTCTAAACACAAGTGTGTAAGTAGCAATTTTGTATCACGCTATCCGAAGAAATAGGACGCGGCTGCTGTGTGAAATGAATTTTATATGAAGCTAGCTCGGATCGTAATTTTTATTATATCCTGGAAAGGACGGGCGTTCGAGAAAAGGGGAGAATAAAGAGGAAGGAATTAATTGTGGCAAGGAGCGAGGAGAGATCACGGCTAACGCCACGCGATAGCGCGAGGGGGTGCGAAGCGTGTTTTGCAAGACCCTTGGCTCTGACAAATGTACGTATTTGGGTAGTGAAGCTGGCAAAGACGAGAAAAAAAAAATTACAGTCTTGGGGTACTGAATTTTTGAAGTGTTCAATCTTTTCCAAGATGTTATTTATTCGAGAAATTCTTGGGTTGGAAAGGTCCCAGATTATTGTAATAGTGCGTCGCGTAGAGTCTGTGATAAGTCAGAGCGTGACTTTGGGCCAGTTTCGCATTTCTGAGTTGTCAGATATGATCAGAAAGTGGATGTGATGCTCTGCAAATTTGTTTGATGCAGACTCAAAAGTGAGAAGAGCATATCTGAAAGTTCTTTATGCTTTCCATATTCGAGAAAGGTGTATTGAAAGCTTTGAATCAAGGGATCAGCAGACCTTGACTCTTCCATCAGTTTGTGATGTATATATTTATTGGATTCAAAGTCACCTTGTGAAGTTGAAAACATGGTTGTTTTAGGCTTTTTACGTCATCTTATAAACCGAGTACGAACCACTTCAACACTTTCTCAGTCACCATCTGGGTCTTACAAATTAGCAACCGATAGCACTCCAGAAGTCTTTGGCTGGTCTCCTGGAAAGACAAAAAATGAGTCCAAGAAGATGGTTAAATCTGGTCAACGCAATTCAAATTAACTGCTGCTTTTTCTTAGCACATTTAAGCTTGCCAAATCCCAAACAATCTTTTTCAAAAGCTTTCGATTACAGAGACAGACAATTCCACACGCATCAGTTTTCATGAATGATCTTCGCGGTACAACACCGTCATCGATTCCACGGTCTCATAACCTTATCTTATCATTATGTGCACGAATTCATCATGAACTCGTCAATCTGGGCAGTGCGTGCAGTCGCGCGGTCGGCCTTGAACATTGCGGAGGTGGTTCTCTTCTGAGAATAAAACTAGGCTGGTTTACTTGATCCTACATAAATCATCCGTAACAAGAGTCTCGCAGATTATATTCAGATGTCAGTACAACAGCCGCCACCGTACCTGCCGGTCAATGCCAAACAAGCCGCAAATAATGCCCCGGTCAGTAATGTGCCACGTGCTATCACGACGACTCTGATCCCCGAGTCTCAGTTAAGTGCCCTCAAGGGATACGACATTGTCTATCTCGTGGATGACAGTAGCCTGATGGCATGGAGGGAGAAGATCTCCGGGATTGTGCCATGGCCCAGTGCACGTGATGCGCTTGTCTCCTTCAGCAACTTGTGTTCTGAGTGGGACGAGGACGGCCAGGATATATACTTCATCAACCGAGGTGAGGGCTATTTGGGGTGTTCTCCCGAGCAAATTGCACAAGCGTTTGATAGCGCACCGCCGTCTGGGCTGACCAATATGGGCCGCAAGCTTCAGCAAATCGCCTACGAGTATTTCAAAGATTTCGACCCAGTACGTACAAAGCCAGTCAACGTCATCGCTATTACGGACGGGGAATTTACTGATGATGTCGAGACTGTGGTGAGATGGATTGTCAAAAACTTGGAAAAGCATAATGCGCTAGCCAACTCATTTGGAATCCAGTTTGTGCAAATTGGCGCGGATGCCAAAGCTAAGAGGCACCTTGAGTACTTGGATGACAATCTCTCCGATCTCCCGCGCGACATTGTCGATACCGTTCCTTGGCTAGAGCATAAGGTGGACGGGCGAGGCTTTGATGGAAAGTATCTCTTGAAAGCCGTGTGCGGAGCCATCAATAAAAAGTTGGACAACAACAATATGGACCATCGGAAAAAGAGCAGCTCAGGGAAAGAGAAGAAACCAGGTGCTCTCCGCAGGCTTTTCGGGCGCCTGTAAGCTAGGAAAGGGAGGAAGTTAAGCAGAGTTAATAATATCCCATTTAGTTCTCAGAAGGGGCCGCCAAATCTGTATTTCGTACCACGAAACTGTCCTCCATAATTATAATTATAATTATAATTATCTGCGGCTCAAAAAAGAAAGGACAGAATGCGTGGTCGAATGAAAGGTGCATAGACGTTCTACATTCTCATCAATGAACATTAATCGAAAAAAGACTCAGAGAAACTATTTTCAGACGGGCCTTTCCATAAAAATGATACCTGGGTTTGCCAAAAAACCTGATATAAATACTTTTAATCTAGTCACTTTCTTCGACAATAATGCAAGGCTAAGAAATTAAGGTCTAGATATCGGGGCATCTCATATGAGCCACACGGGTCAGTTAGTCCGTGTTATTCGCACGCAATAAGCGAGTCCACTCTTGCAGTACCTCAAGTTCTAAGCGCATAAGGGCGGACTCCAAAAAGTGAGGCACTCTCGTTTCGCATGCGACTCACCCTACGTTCTCAAAACCCTACTAACGGAGTTTACTTGCAAGATCTTGAATTTTGCTCTTTTTGTTCCGCTCTCTCTGTCTTATCTTCTCTTTTCTCTATATCAGATCTTTTTTCTCCTTTCCTTCTATATCTTATCCATTCTACCTCTTCAATTCCCGGGTCTCTTCTCTTTTCACGTGACCGCCGCCGTTTCAGCCAGGCGTGCATGCAATCCACCGCGACCGAACGTGTTCATTATCAACAGTCAATCTGAAGAAATTCGAGATTTGCATAGCTCACGCGGATAGCGAGACATCCCCTTCTTCACACACACACTATGGTCGATGATAAATACATAGGACTTGCGCTTGCGGTCCTGTCGTCGTTGGCGATCGGCACCTCGTTCATTATCACCAAAAAGGGACTCATGGACACGTCGTCCCGGATGGGCGCAGACAATGCCACGGGCCACCAGTACTTGCAGAACCCGATCTGGTGGGCGGGGATTCTCACGATGGCGCTCGGAGAAGTGGCGAACTTTGCCGCGTACACGTTTGCCCCCGCCATTTTGGTCACGCCGTTGGGCGCGTTATCGGTGATTATAGGAGCCGTGCTTGCAGCATTCTTTTTGAGAGAGGAGCTCGGGACGTTGGGGAGAATGGGGTGTGCGATTTGTCTCATGGGCTCGGCCATCATTGTGATCCATGCTCCGGCCGAAAGAGAGATCGAGACCGTGGACGAGATCCTCACGCGTGCCACGCAACCGGGCTTTCTATTCTACGCGTTTATCGTGGCAGCATACTCGCTTTTCACCATCTACAAAATCGTGCCCAAGTACGGGCACACCAACCCGATGATCTACATCTCGATCTGCTCGAGTGTGGGCTCGATTTCCGTCATGGCCATCAAGGCATTCGGCATTGCGTTGAAGTTGACGTTTGCCGGGAACAACCAGTTTTCACATGCCTCCACATACGTGTTCATAGTGATTGTGGTGGTGTGTATCTTGACCCAGATGAACTACTTCAACAAGGCCTTGGACCAGTTCGACACCTCGATCGTCAATCCGTTGTACTACGTGACGTTCACCACATGCACACTTGCGTCGTCGTTTGTGCTTTTCCAGGGCTTCAACACCACGTCGTACATCAACATCATCTCTTTGCTCCTTGGGTTCCTCATCATTTTCTCGGGCGTGTACTTGCTCAACATCCTGAGAAAGACCCCTGAAAACTACGACAAGGAGATCTTCGGCGTGCATAATGGCAAAGACATGGGGCCCATGGATAACGGTGTGGGCGGGTTTTCTTCAGTGAGAAGATCGATGCAGCTTTCTCGCAGCGACTACGAGAACGAGGAGACCGTCGGATTGAGGAGAATAGACTCATTTGACATCTCCGACGACGACTCAGACACACGTCACAGGCACTCGTAGGTGGACCGTGTCGTGAGTACTAGGTATTGTGAGGAAATATTCCGAGGGATATTAGAAGGGAATATTGCAAAGAAGCACTGTGAGGGAGTATTGCTAGGGTATGTTCCGGCATGTAGAGTAGGATAATAGCCAGCTACACGACAGCTTATCATCTTTACCCGGGAAGGGAAGGTTGCAAGCTAGGTGAAAAAGTGATACTGTGCATCCTTGTGCATACTGACGTGACTGAGTCAACATGTAAGTGGCACACTTGCGTCTTCTCTCTTTCCCTATAAGTGGTGATCTCCCAGGACTCGCCAAACGGCTATTTATTGATGAGCTTGTTAAACAAAGGAATAAAAAAAAGGAAGACGGAAAAGAAAAGAGAAAAGAAAAGAGAAGAGAAAACAAAAGAGAAAAGTATGATAAGTAAAGAAAAAAAGCTTGTAATGAAATTGAAGAAATAGCTCACTGGCCATGTTTTGAATCCTCGTATTACCACTCCTGCGGTTATTTAGTGTCGCACTCACATTCGATTTTTTGCTGCTGCACAGAATACACGCTATCGGTTCCCCACGAAAACAGCTGACAATCTCAAATCAATTCCAGCTCACCTCAGCTTTTTGGCTTGAATCTTTTTTTGCCATGGGTGCAAATATCTCTCTTCTCGCGCCCAATGCTCATACGGTAGCAATCAGGTCGTATGTCGATGTGCTACCTGATTACAAATTCCTAGAGGTGTTGAATAATACGCGGTTTCTCAAAACGATTAAAGCTTATGATACGAAAACAGGAACCCTTGTGGTGATCAAAATCTTTGTCAAACCGCCGCAAGCAAGTGTCGGACTTCAAGACACTACATCGCTCTTGGTGAAAGAGGCGTCTCTCCTTGCACCTTTCCCGAATTTGTTAATGTGGAGAGAGATCATTGAGACTGAATCTGCTGGATACCTAGTTCGGCAGTTGGTAAAGACCAATCTCTACGACAGGCTCTCGCTAAGACCTTTTCTTGCGCCAATTGAAAAACGCTGGCTCGTGTTTCAAATGCTCAAGACCGTGGAATTGTTACACGACCGTCTCCATGTCTGCCACGGCGACTTGAAAACGGAGAACTTCCTCGTCACCAGCTCAAACTGGCTTATACTAGCGGACTTTGCTCAAAATATGAAACCTGTGTACTTGCCCGATGACAACCCGAGCGAGTTTGTGTTTTTCTTTGATAGCTCCAATCGAAGAGCATGCTATGTGGCTCCTGAAAGGTTCTACAACAAGTCATCTCAGAAGCTGATTACTCGTGATCGCGACAATTGGAAGCTCACGTCATCAATGGATTTATTCTCGCTCGGCTGTGTGATCGCAGAGCTTTACATGGACGGAGAACCACCCTTCACCCTCTCTGACTTGTACAAATACAAAAAAGGCAACCTGGCGCCCAATATTCTGGGAGTGACCGACCCAGATGTGCAAGATATATTGAAGAGCTTGTTGTGCTTGGATCCTGAAAAACGCCTCTCGGCTCTGGAAATCCTAGCTTTGAACCGTGGCTCATATTTTCCGGAATTCTTCTATGACTTCTTCTACGATTTCATGTCCGAACTCAACACATCCAGCAATTTTGTTGTGAGCATGAAAGACGAAGATCTGAGCCCAAGCGATTTAATCCTCGAAAAAATACACGAGTGTTTCGATGAACTCATTGAAGCTCTAGGGTATGATTACCTGCGAACAGAACCACATTCAGAGGATACTTCATTTCCCTACTTGAAACTTGATCTAAAAGGACTTCCTGCTAATTACTCAATCAAGACGACTAGTCAAAAGACACTTTCTCACCAAAACCAGGAGGCATTGATTGTATTGGACACCGTATTCTCACTCTTGAAAACTATTCGGCGTCCGCGAAACAAAATCAGAGCTTGTGAAATCATACTAGCGTTGTCTGAACATATAGGAGATGAAGCGAAGTTGGATCGCTGTCTTCCTTATTTATGCAGCTTTCTCGATGAGTTTATCGCTAAGGTTTCACGAGATCCTGGTGTCGTGAATCAAGGCCCTTCTTTTTTTCAAGACACCCTCGACGTGTCATCGGTTGTGGCTAGCACGTCCATAATCGCAATGACCAATTTGTTGGGAAGTTGCTCGACTGTCAATCCGATCAACTCGCATGTCTTTCATGACTTCGTGTTTCCAAAATTAAAAGCTCTTGCTTTTCTCAACGGCTCCATGGTTGAAGAAATAAACCGAGCCAAGTCAGCTTTGTCGTTATGTTTACCCCATCTTGTACAAATCTCTGATAAGTTCATTGTGTTTTCAACACGTGTCTCACCACTTACAGAAGGCGTGCAAGGAGAAAGAAGCCTCGAGGAAATCGTCATCAACCGCTGTGAAGCGGAAGTGAAAGATATCACAGAGGCCTTGTTGACGGACTCTAACGTGAATGTAAGAATAGAGTTGCTTGCCAACATCCTTCCCTTGTGCCAGTTTCTCGGGGTGGACAAAACGAACGACATTATTCTTCCTCACTTGATCACTTATTTGAACGATTCAAGCTTTCAGCTCCGCCTCGCATTTCTCTCCTCTGTGAAAGATATAGCTGAGTTCATTGGTGTCTTAGCATTTGAACAATACCTCCTACCGCTATTAATTCAAACCCTCGGGGACCACGAGCCATTCATCATACTTAAGGTTCTTGAAATATTCAATCATCTTGTCAGCGAAAGGATCATCAATCCAAAGGGCCAATTCAACGCGCTTTCTATTTACAAGGAACTTTTATCTAGCACACTAATGCTTCTTTTACAGCCGAACGAATGGATTAGGCATTCGGTGATATTTCTCATTTTACTGATAGCGGAGAGCCTACTGAATGCCGACAAATTCTGCTTTCTTTATCCACTCATCAAAAGATACTTATCGTACGATATTTCAGTCTTTCTGTGGGTCCAGCTTTACCCTTGCCTCACCAGGCCGATCTCGAGACAGGTGCTCGAATTGGCGTTCACATGGCTCTCAAAGTCCACAGGAAAATCTTTGTTTTGGAAACAAACTGAAGTCTCTGTTTTCAGAGCTAAGGGAAAGAGCAAAACGATATCCTATTCCAAGGATATGGGCAAGTCCATTTACCTCGCAGGGAGTTCCTCCAGCAGAACCTCAGCAACCGAAAAAAACGCTTTGACAGAAACGCCTCTTTCTCATAATGACAGGCAATGGATTCTTAAATTAAAATCCATCGGCATGGAAGAGCGTGATCTTTGGAAGATCGCAGCTTTGCGAACTTACTTGATAGGCGTGAGCCGATCGGGGGCTTATGTAGAATCAGGGAACTCTACGAACTTCGAGCTTGCGACAAGCCTGAACGTTCCCCCATTGAATATCTTTTGCGAATTCAACTTCAAGTCAGAGGCTATGACAAATCGTGAAAAAGGGATCACCTTCAACTTGGAGCCTGGAAATAGCTCACGGCTCAAAAATTTGACTGAGAGTATCACAGGATCAAGCGCTCTAGTCCGGGGTGCCAAAGCCACAGCGTCACTTCAGACAGACGAGTCCAATATATTTGCAGAGTTCAATTCCCCTCACGATGAGCCTAGTTCCAAAAGCCATAATCACCAACATCAAGAATTGCAAAAAGGTTTGCGAAAACAATTACACAAAGTGTACTGTGTGAGCGAAGAAAAGATCATATCCGCAACGATCAAACACAACTTCGAAGGGCAAAACCCACATATTCTCTCTTACTTGCAAAATATTGACCTCACGCCTTCATTTGATGATTTTGTTGAGTTTGGTCAAACTGTCAAGAGTAATAATGAAAATGAGGTCCACAGAAATCGATCCTTCCACGTCAATGGAACTCAAGTTACGCATATCAACACAAATCAAGATGCAAGATCAATTGGAGCGATCACTAA
>JAJLZY010000361.1:0-11074 GCA_030564885.1 Metschnikowia kofuensis (nom. inval.)
GCTCTCGAGTCTCGCCTCTCCTGCGTCTTACTCCCCCGGATAATGCTACCCCACCTTCCGAGGCTCCCTCATAACTAGCATTTTCCACCAGCTGCCAACTTCGAGCCTCAAAAAAAAACAAAACGAAAAGAAACAGAGCTCTTTCTTCTTTCCACAGATCATCAAATAAATCTCCAATTAAATCTATTCTTTACGATTTGCTTCTTCAACCCGATACTTGTTGATCTACCCGAAAACCACCGTTTTCTCACATTTGGTCTGCTGGCCCAGAACGCTTATTTATTGCCCCGAATTTGTTTGCATCATCGACGGTCGACGCAAAAAAATCAAACTTCGTCCACCCAAATCTCAGAATCCCCATCAGCCTACTATAGTTTCTCATAACTACCATTTAAAAATGAAAACAGACTCTGATTCCGGTCTGCTGGTTAAAATCGTCGATCGCCCCAAGGCTTACACGATCAAGTATAAACGTCCTAGAGGCCTGAGAGCATGTACGGTTTGCCGGGCCCGCAAGGTCAGGTGTGACGCCGAAATACACATTCCGTGCACTAACTGTATCACTTTCGGATGCGAGTGCTTTCTTCCCGAAAACAAAAAGAAAGGCAACGGAAGTGATAAGCCCACAAGGGCCAGGGCTGGGCCTGCTGGCAACAAGAGTCTTACGAGCAATGAAGTCGACTTGGAAAATGGCGCGGCAGGCGGCTCTGACGATAGTATGGACGAAAATGCCACGAACAAAGCTGGCGCAATCAAAAACGGCCAGGTGAACATTTCGCCTCCGGTCGCTTCAGGGTTATCGAGTGCCTCGGTTTCGGAACCCATACATAACATCTCGCAGGTCTCGGTGCCGCCGTCTTTGACCTCGAATTACAAAAACAGGCCTTCGATACACAAACGCGAGATGGTGGCTGGGTCGTCGCGCTCGTCCGTGACCTTTGTGGGCCATTCCAGTATCAGCCTAATGGCACAGAAGGTTGGAGAAAACCACCTCGAACTAGCCCAAGATCTTTTCGAGGTTTCCAATAGTCTGCATCTCGACTCTGTCGAGCTCGAAATCCTCAAACTACGTGGCGCGTTTTTGTTGCCTGCGGAAGACTTGGCTTCCGACTTGATCGAGCTGTACTTTGAGCATGTGCATCCGCTCATGCCAATTATCAATCGCACAGAGTTCATGGCGAAGTACAAGGACCCAAACGACTCCCCTTCACTCATGCTCTTGCAAGCCGTGTTACTATGCGGGTCTCGAGTTTCGAAGAACCCGCTTTTATTCGATAGCAAGAATCTGAGCAACTTGGCGTCACTTACGTTTTTCCGCCGGGCAAAAGCTTTGTACGAGACAAACTATGAAAGTGACCCGGTCTCCATCATCCAGACTGTTCTTCTCATAGGCTCCTTCTGGGAAGGCCCCGAGGATGTGACCCGAAACTCATACTACTGGACAAGAGTGGGGGTGGGTCTTGCCCAAGGGTTTGGGTTCCACAGAGATATCAGCTCCTCGCCGACAATCAGCTCAAGTGAAAAGAAGATCTGGAGACGTATATGGTGGTGTTTGTTCGAAAAGGATCGAAATGTCGCGATCGCCTTTGGAAGGCCTGCTACGATCGATCTTGCGGATAGCGATGCACCCATGCTTACGCTCGAGGACTTCAATGAAGATGAACCTGAACGGGGTATAGTTTCGCCATACCCTGTCAATCGCACGCACGCCCTTTACTTTATTCACCTTGTGAAACTTGCGGAAATCACTGGAATCATCATCAGTCATCAGTACACCGTAAAGGCCGAGCTGATGAAAAGAACAAACAAGTTTTCCGTCATCCAGAGATGTGACATGTTGATGGGGATCTGGTTTAACAATCTTCCCCCTGAACTTCAGTTTTCTTTGACCGATTCGTCGAAGCAGAGCTTCTACGCTTGTCTTTTGAATGCACATTACTACAACCGTCTCTACTTGATCCACCGGGCCAACTTGTTGCGTATGGCCAGGTCTCTGTCGACCAACCCAAACAATTACAAATACCCTTCGTGGGGAATTTCTTTCCAAGCTGCTCGCATGATATCAATCGTGTCTAAGATTTTGCTAGACAAAGGGCTTCTCAGATACTGCCCCGTGATGTTTGTCTACATCCTTTTCAGCTCGTTGATCATGCTCATATACCATGTCGATTCCTCAAACCCAGTGATTGCGTCGACTGCATCCGACGCGTTGTTCATCTCGAAGAGTGTACTCAAAGAATTGGGCAAGTACTGGCAAGTCGTGGGCGTGCTTCTCAAGCTTTTCGACAAGTACGCCAATGACAAAATTAAGAGAGCACACGTCATTAGAAGAGGCTCGATCATTGCTGAGATGCAAGAGAAGAGAAATAGCCAGTCCTATGATGGCAACCAAAGTGCAGTGCCAGATGAACTGGAACTATCCTATTCTGCCAATCCGTCTATGGTCTCGACAGGCAACAACTTGAATACAAGTGAACAACACGTCGACCAAAGCAAGCAGAAACATACTCCAGATATCGAGGAGCTTGTGCGCCAATACAAGCGCAAATTGGAGGACGAGGAAGAGAAAAACCACGGCGTCGCCATGCAAGCATCAACATCAAACACCGACACGACACCAAACTCGATTTCATCGATCCAGGATATATTTTTGGTGACGGAGAAACAGGCCCCAGAGAACAATTTTGTGGAAAATTTCGAACCAACCCAATTGTTCCCGACGGCCTTGAACAGCTACCCAGCCTCACGTGCGCAGTCTCCATTTGCAGCAGCCATGGAAGCACGGAAAGAGCCCGAGTCTGCTGGAACTCCAGGCTTCATCGAGAGCGGTGCTTTCTCAAAAAGCGGTACGAATCTTGCATCAGGGGATTTCCTTACCAATTTTGTCGACAGCTCATACGTCAATATGAACCTACAGTCGCACATTCTGGATGAGGGCTACTTGAATGACGAATTGGGACAGCTTTTCAATATGCATTAAATGAAGCACTGGTCACAAATTGAGCGAAGATATTTGCTCAACTCGAGAAAACACTGAAGCCTGAAGCATGAAGCCTGACGCTTGAGGCCTGAGCCTGAGCCTGAATTCAAGCTATCGACGCACTTGCAAACTAGGCAAACGCCTAGAATGTTTTCTTACCCCGCTTAGTCTTTGATCTGCGCAAGTTTTCTAGTAATTCATTTCTTTGTATCTTTTGATTGTAGCCAACCATGCTTTGCACCACCGACTCATATACATTCTGACTCGCCTTTAGATCGTCGAGCTTCTCATGCCATAGGCTTCCAAGCATTAGCAACTGATCAAAGTTGGCTCGTATTTGGGCAAGCTTCTCATCAAGCTCTTTGGGCAGGCTCTTTTGTAAGTGAAGTTCTGAAATGTTCTCCATGTTCTCTTTCTCCACTCTTGAGAGAATCTCTGCGGTATTTTTGATATACTCTTGACGAGTTTCTTGTGTGAGATTGAAACTCTCGATGTCGGGGAGATTGAATTTACTCCAGTCTAGGTCCTTTTCAGATAATGACTTTTTAGCCTGTGCTCCAGATTTCAGTCCGCCAAAACTACTGCTAGAATTCAATTCGTCTAAGTTAATTGGGATGCCTAGCTTCAAAAATAGCTTGTATCTGAGATTCAGCTTTTTCCAATTGGGCGGCTGAAGATGAGGTAGTCTAGAAAGCTGCCTGAACTTCGACTCGGCTTCTTCACTCAACAAAGGACCAGCCTCGGTCAGTTTCGTGACCCCCGAGCTAGGGAAAATGAAGTCTAGTATTTCCAGAACATTTGGCTGATGGCTTTTGAGAAAATCAGAAGAAGTAGACACGTCTTCGATATTGGTCCCACTAACAGCTTCGGGCTCCTCGAACGAGGCCTCATCAAAAGACCCAAAATCATCATCTTCGTCCTCATCAATTACATCGTCACTCACCTTCTTATCGTCCGACGCAAACCCCTCCTCTGATGTCTCTTGAAGTTCAGTCAGGTGTGAGTCCAAGATCAGATTCTCGGCGTCAGCAGACACGCTTTGAAGCTGCTCGTTACTGACAGCAATGAGGCTCGAACCATCTGTAGAACTACCCACTTCTGATTCTAAATTTGAGGCAGCATCGAGTTCCCCGGTGTATTCCTTTGTATCATCAATATTGGCTTCGGTCTCTGTATGTGGGTTTCCGGTCGACTCGCCAAGAGTTTCGACGTCTTTTGTTCCCGTATCCAGAACTGCTAAGTCTTGTTCGGTATGGAAGGAAGACGCGTCCTCGCCATTGACGAGATTTGAATCCATAGTTATCGCATCATTCTTACTTGATATTTCCGTCTTATTTGATGGTCCACTCTTTTTACCCTTTTTGCCTTTGGCCATTTTATGTGTTTCAATTCTACAAGTATCGATCTACTATCTGGCTTGTAAGACAGAAGACATGGTGTATGGATGTTCTGCCCAGGCAATGAAGTGCATGAACAGAGCTCTCGGAGCCTTTGAAAAAAGCAAGAAAATGACGATTGCAATCTATTTTGTATCACATTCGCTTTTTGAAAACTCTCAAGTTTCTTTGCTCGATACAGCGGAAAATGCCTGAGATTGTTTTCTTTTCCGTCGGAAACCCGGGCAAAATGGCCAGACACTCGGTAGGCCACTACGTGCTTAAGGATCTTATGAATGCGCTCGGAGCAAAGCAGTTAGTAAAGAAAGGCGTCTATTCCATATCGTCCATGGAGAATGTTACGTTTGTGAAGTCAAACTCCTACATGAATGAGTCCGGTAAGCCACTCCAGAAATTTTTGAATAACGAGAGGCTCGGGAAGTGCGTAGTGATTGTGGTGTACGATGATTTCGAGACCCCGATGCCGAAAGTCAAGCTACAGCAATTCAAGAAAAACGAGTCGCACGGTGGCATCAAATCAGCAGCTCGCGAATTGCAAGCCTTAGGAACTGACGGGCTCAAGCTTGGGATCGGAATCGGTCCCAAACCACTTCAGGCCTCTCGTGACTCGATGGCGGCTTGGGTTCTTTCTGATTTCAAAGAAGACGAGAAACTCGCGCTCAGGACGTCAATGGAATATGTTTACAAGTACGTCGATGCGATCCTATCCAGCGAAGGAGAAGTTGGTGATTGCAACAAACTCAATGCAAGGATCACAAAGGCCATGAAGCCGGATGCATGAGTCGCTAGCGAGCTTGACGCAACAACAAGAACTCATAAACATATTCAGCATCTCATTTTTCCTCGCTTAACTCGGGCGCCAGATGGTCGTGGTCTGCGTCATCTGTGCTGTTGTCGAAAAGGCCCGCGAACGGACTCCTTCGCACTTCCAATTTATCGTCGCTTTCATCCGCTTCGCTTTCCTCAGGGTCCAACTCGCTATCTTCTTCGCTCGTGTCTGAGGTATACTGATCATCGTCCACCCCGATCATATTCACGATTTTGAATCCATCCACGTTGTTGTCGTCGGACACCATTGGCGAGGGTGACTCCAAGTTTCTTTGTGGTCCGGAGGCCAGTGTTTTCGTCGACTCGCGCCCTCTTTCAATAGCTCTTTCAATGCTGAGTCTGTGCTTCACAAATAATAAGCGAGGAAACATACTACGCTGGCCCTTCATTATGTACTCCTCCATTTGCGCCTCATTGGGGTCCAGTAAAATATTCCAGAAGTCTTTGAAACGATTGCGTGGCCATATAGTGATAGTGCCTGTAAAGCGCTGTAAAAAGACATTCAGCCAATCTTGGGCCAGCCACCTAGGAAATAAATCGAGCAACTTTATGATTTCAAGCCATTTCTTGATTTCCAACTTGAGCAAATGCTCGCTAGCAGTAGCAAAAAACCCTCCTCTCAACGACGCAAATTTATGGCGCCTTGTTTTACGTCTCGGGATAGCAACAGGTTTTCCGACAGTACCCTTTGGCGCATAGAAAAAAAGCGAGATGTGCGGATTCACTTGCGACACAATGGAAAAGTTCACGTTGTAATAGGTGTTCAAGGCCTCCACGGGGATGTCAGTGCGAAGAGACCCGTCTCTCCATTTGTTGCCCATACTGAAAGGAACCGCCTCCTGATTCTTCGAATCTTTCATCATTAGGACAACTGGGTTCAAGATCCCCGGAACGGCGGAAGACGCTAGCAAGGATGACCAAATGATGCAGTTGGGGGACGTCACTGTATTGCATAGAATGACTGGCGAATGTGGTTCAGCAGGAACAGTTGAGATATTGAGCTGCCTACCGGTAGCATAGTATGCCTCTTGAAACGTGGTTGAACCTTTGGTGAAAAAGTTGGATTTCCGAGCCCAGTCTACGGCGTCGAACCTGGCTCCAGTCTTCCACCACCGCGGTACCCATACCCACCAGGGGTCCTCACACGCGGTGATCTTGACTGCTAGTTCCGGAACTAGCAATTTTCGCAACTCTTCGTCCGTACGTGTGCATGCCAAGGCTGCAACCACGCCTCCACCAGATGTGCCCGAGATGATACGAGGAAGCGAGTCGTTGTCAAGCAAGGCTTTCACGAGCCCAAAGTGGGTGTAGGCAAAACAGGCCCCGCCACTTAGACAGAGTGCCGATTTACCGTAATTTTTCTGCACAACACGGAAAAACCTGCGTTTCAATTTCGCCAGCACCTGCGCCTCAGAGGCGTTTGAGACGCAATCGATCGCTCTCACGACTTCTTCGATGTACTTTTCAACCACTCTTTTCGTACCGTAATACCGGTGTGAGTATAGCTGTCTGTTTTCGATACCAGCAAAGTTTTTCCGCAAACAACCTTGTAAAAAGACCATCAAGTCCGGCACATCGTTCTTTTTGCGCAAGACTTTGAGTCGCTGGATCGTTTTAAGAAGCGTGCGGTGGTCATAGTATGAAAACTTGGGGTTATCGGACCACTTGTCTAGACCCAAGAACTCATCAAGCGCCTTGGCATTCTCGACCCATTCCTCGTATGTCTTGGAGAGCCGCAACTTATCTCTGAGTTTCTTCCGCTTGCCTGTCCACGTGAAAAAATACTCCAGAAGAGCCACATACGCCCGGATCCATGTATATAGTAAACAAAGAAACAGCACCCAGCTTACAATGAAGAACAAGATGGGCCATCGAAAAACTGTATACGACGAAGACACACGGAACTCGCTTGTGAATCTTTCAGTGCTCGAGTGTTTATGTTCTTTCTTGCTACGAGGCCTTGGAGCGCCCGTGGGAAACCAGTCGCTTTTGGATACAATTTTGGCCGGCTTCTGCTTGCCAGACTTCAGCGACAATGACTCCGAGGCACGCCCGCTTAGTTTAGGAGAATTTGGAAGTGGCGAGAAAGTAGCCAGGCTGAGCTCAAGACCTTCTTTATCAAGAATCTGAGCTTCCTCTTGCGCCGTAGATTCAACCGGAGTGTGGGGCAGTGAAAGACCGGCAGAAAAGGCGCTTACTGCTTCGTCCAGCTCGTCCAGGTCTTCCCAGACAAGGGCTTTGGCAAATGCATGAATATGGTCTTCGTTGATGTAATTATCGTCATCAAAGGGTAGGTCCATGATGGCTTCAAATGGTGCTCAGTTGCCGCTCGAATGTATGGGTATAAGTATGATAGAATGCACTCGGGGGACAGAAAGTGGATTATTTAGTTACCCCGTTGAGATCGTTTGAGTGAGGATTAATGAACGTAATACTGAGTAGCAAAGATGTAGCAAAAGTGTGGGGAATAGTTGGAGATAGTTGGGAATAGTGGTAAGTAAATAGCTGAAACAGAATTGGGTTGGGCCCCGATTGGGTATGTAAATTGGTGCGCAGTCTAGTGAGCGGCCTTGTGTGGAGAGCACGGCCTGAGATCTTGGGCCTGAGAATCGAGAACCTGAGCCAATTTTATGGGCCCAGAAGATGGACCTCAAAGTGACAAAAAGCGGAATTGGAAAAAAGATCGATGATACTCCGGATTAAGTGATTCTAGGGGAAAGGTTTCATTATTTTGGTTGCGAATTTTTGATGTCAAGTAAATAAAAATATATCGTGTTAAGATTGGCTCGACGTGCCTTGCTTATCTGCGCTCACTACTGCGGAGTTGCAATCATGATCTTCGGCTAATGCGTGCGGCGATGCCGGACGATTGCTTTTTAATGAAAATTTCGAGAGCACTTCATGCTAGAAAATATGGGGTTACTATAAATATGAAAAATAAAAATTGCACAAAAAACAGGTTTTGAATTATATTAAATTCATTTTGCTGAGCTATGGGGAAAAATGAGAGGCTGGACCGGAGACCTGGGTCAGCTCATGATACGACTACAGTGTAAGACGGTGTCGAGGCTTGGATTATGAAAGAGAGAACTTATCATGAACTCATGAGATCCTGCGACTTCATTTCTCTAGTGAGACGGTGATGAAGATAGAAGGTGTACTGAATTGGAAAAGACCCGTAATTCTCGAATACATAGTGAAACTGTGAAGTTTAATTGCTCTTTGTCACTGAGCGTCGACAAATAACCGACCACGGCTACTGACAGTCTGACCCAGAGAGAGCGCAGTCCAACTTCTCATTTCTGTTCTAATCAATATCCTAAATGAAGGACAAAGAGACTCCAGAACCCAACGATCCAATAGCACGAGGGTGTCCATACTATTCAGTCACCACTAATTCATAATAATCTTGTCTTTTTTCTTTTTCAGTCCAGCCCCTATCTTTTCACTCACAAAAAGAATCTAAACACAAGATGTGGCTCGCTCATTCAATATCTGCATTGCGAGCCATGCGCGACTCTGCCTTTCGGTTCGGCTCGAGGCCAAAGAAAGCTTCAGCCAACAATTCGAACTCTTCAAACTCTTAGATTTAACACGTACAGAGCAATTCGAGAGCTCAAATTTCCATAAATTGAAGCAGTAGCATAGAGAAACCGATAATTCACTTTCGTTAATCATGGTTGCTCTTCTCGATATCGAGGGCACCGTCTGCTCGATCTCGTTCGTTAAAGACACTCTTTACCCTTACTTCCTCGAGACATATCCCTTGACAATTGCTGAGATCAAGTATCCTATATCTGCCGAGCAAGATGAGTTTTCTGCGATCTTGGCCGAGTTTCCCGCGGAAGCCAAACAGTCAGAGGCCGCGTTGCATAAACATATTTCGCATCTAGTCTCCACCGATATCAAGGACCCGGTGCTCAAGTCCTTCCAAGGTAAAGTATGGAAGTTGGGGTATGCCAAGGGCGAGCTCAAGGCCCCGGTTTACTCAGACGCCATAGACTTTTTACATCGATCGGAAAACACATACATCTACTCGTCAGGCAGTGTCGCGGCCCAAAAGCTCTTATTTGCCCATGTCGATGTGGATGGAAAACTGGTGGACCTTACGCCAAAGTTGAAGGGCTACTTCGATATTACGACTCTGGGGTACAAGCAAGAGCTGCTGTCGTATACTCAAATTTCTGCATCGATTGGCGTGGCTCCGCAAGACATAGTTTTTTACTCGGATAACATCCATGAGATCAAGGCCGCACACTCAGCCGGTCTCCAAACGCGGCTCGTGATAAGACCGGGCAATGAACCTGTTTCCGAGGCCGAAAAAGCAGGTTTCACCACCATCACCACGTTCATAAACGAGTAGTGCCTCATGCTGCCTTGGCATTTCTTATGTAGTTAGTATACACAACATTTCTCAATACACCTTTCTCAGTACACATCATTTCTTAGTGCACAACATTTCTGAATACACAAGATTTCTTAGTGCACAGCATTTCTCAGTGCACAGCATCGTTCCACGTCCCTGCCTCCAAACGGAACGTCCGCCTTCTCAAGTGTCACGGAACAAGATATCGGCCGTGACCTCTTCGTTCTTGTCGCATGCCATGTAGACCTGGATCACCAAGTTGCGGTCAAAGCCCAACTCGCACAACCTGGCGATCGCCTGCTGGTCTTGCTCCGATAATTCGACACGGACAACAGCCTCTTGGTCCTCCTCGCCCTCGCCCTCCTCGATCTCCATCCCGAGGTCTCCAGACAAAAACCTCTGCACAAAGCCCTCGGGGTCCTCGGCTATCATGGCCGCAGCTTGCGGATCCGTGGCAGCCATTCTTTCGAGCAACGGCTGGAGCAATTCTGGGTTGGACTGGATCGCCTCACGGAGCAACGCAAGCTGGCTCTCCTCGCTCATACCACCCAAACCGGATTCGGGGCCTCCCTCTTCGGAGGACGCAGCCGCAGCCGCGTCAAAGAGATTCTCATGTTCGCCTTCTTCGTTGTGACTCTCAGCCTCAATGTGGCCGGTGCTCTCTTCATTTGTGTTGTCCGGACTTGCTGCAGCCACAGGAGCCGCAGGGGCCTGCAACGTCTCGGGAATGCCCGTGAGCAAGTACTCAACTGCTCTATGTGGGTTGTTGAAGGCTGCCCTCAATGCACGCTCGATCTCGGGTCTCTCGTAGCCCATTTCCATCATGTTCTGGATCGCGGCCTCGCGCTCCTGGCCGGCGGCAAAGTCGGCAGTTGTGCTTGACGAGTTTTCTTGCGCAGGGGCGGGCTCGGCGGCTGCCGCAGAAGCCGACGCGTCCGTTTGTGCTGATTCTCCCGTGGCGACAGGTGTAGCTTGCTTTGTGGCGGCAGAAACGGGCTCGGCTGGCACTGGAGTGGCTGCTTTCTTCTTGGACACCATGGTGATGACAGAATCGCCGTCCTTGATTTTGAAGTCCAGCAAAAGCTTGTCATCTTGAAGCACTTTTCCCGAGTAGACGAACTTCAACTGTGAGGCCTCGACTTCCTTGACAGAGGCGACCTTTTCTTTTACAGAGAGGATCTGGGATGGTTAGTAGATTGCCGAAAAAAAAACAATGATCCATAATATTGCTCATTTATAATAGTGCTGGGTAAAAGGGTAGGCAAGTGCACTATGTTTTCAGCTTGGTTCATATTGATCAATGGCAAAACACGTATGGTATAACGGGCTAAGAGCACAAGGCTTGTCATTCAAATTGAACATACAGTTTCCGAAGGCTCGACGTCCACCTCAACAGTCTGCTTTTTCAAGTCTCTGAATTTCAACTGCATGGTGTTTGAGTCAATATGGATGGGTGATGTGGATCTGGGTTTTCGCTTAGGCGGCCTTGATGTCTCTTGTGGC
>JAJLZY010000362.1:0-11042 GCA_030564885.1 Metschnikowia kofuensis (nom. inval.)
CCGGGAGTTTGGCGCCCAGAAAATGGTTCAATTCGTTGAGCCCAAGCGCCAAATTGTCGAAGTAGAAGTCCTGCGTCCGGAGCCAGTTGAGCAAGTCGATAAGTCTCGACACATCCTTTGCCCGCTGCGCCCATTTGACCAAAGTATAGAGCTTGACAAACTCCTGTCTGAGGGCCACGATCACGTTGAGCAACTTGCGTTTGCGCGCCGCGTCCAGCTCCGTGGTCCGCGTGTGGGCCAACAGCTCGATCTGGCGGCTCAATTGCTTGTATGCCTCCTGGGTCTGGAACCGGAGGATGTTGGAAAGAGGCACAATGTTATTGGTCACGTGCGGAAGCTCGGGCGCCCGTTTGCGGACGGTGCCGTTGGCCATATGGGAGGGATGTAGCAGGCCCGAGTCTGCCGGCATTTTGGATTGAGGGTGTTGGCAAAATAATGGCAAAATATGGCGTGTTTGCGTGGAATCCCAGCGTTTGAAAGAGCCTTAGTGCTGAATAAGTAGCAGGGCTTGAGCACCGTGATGTGAAATATGAGCGCTCCACGGGTCCACGTGATGCGGTGGATCTATAGTGATTTTATCCTGCAAAAGAAACTAGGGAATCTCCACAAGATATCCTGGGGGAGTGTAGTATTATAAAAGAGACGAGGATTGTGCCTGGCCGCCGCCGAAGAGAACTACGCTCGTCCAAGAGAAAATGGGGTACGGTCTAGTTATGGCTTGGTTACAATTGTTAGCTCTCAGTTTGCACCGAGAAAAGTCGCATGGACCTAAGGTGTAGAGCCAGGTCGCAGAGGTTCGAGAAATAATCATAAGGGAATAGTTCAGATGTGACTTGTGAGTTTGTTGCAAAAGGGGAAGTATGTTTTAAATGACAGAAAACATTTTTTCTCGTGAATTAGTTTACAGGGGTTTCTATAAATTTATCAAATTGCCTGACCAGTGGCTACTTTAGCGGACTAAGTTAAACACTGTTTCCTTTCAGCCTTGAAGACCGACAGAGGCAGGGTCAGGTGACTAGGCTGTCGCGTGACCGTCATAACAGACATCCATGAGCAGGCTGGGTGGGAAATAACTGGAGTATTGTATACTTTTAGATCTAGTTTTCTATTTGTTCCTCTGCAACCTTTTGCCTTTGAAGTATGAGGAATAAGTTTTCCTATTAAGTCTTTAAAGAGTTTCTGGTTGTAAATGATGCGACAGCCTGTTACGTGCTCATGTGCTCTCTCTGATCAGAAAGAATAGTAAAAAGATTAGTGGCCTCGAATGCAACAGTACTCCGGAGTTTGTGAGCTAGTAGCCATCATCATCTATGTTCTGGAATTTTATTTTTCATTCTTTTCTTTCTGTGGCAAAAAGCGAGTTGATGACGGAGGGGGTCCCCCAGCTCTCTGCATTTGTCTATTGTTCACAAAGCTTGTGCTTTGAATTAGTGAAAGAGCTGAGGCCCGAGTCTGGTCATGAGGCACCCAGATTGTGAGATGTCTCAACAGTATCTCCACTTTCACAGGTTTTAAAGTTTGCTAAATCACGGTTTCCGTCGAAATTCTTCTTTCTTTTCTCCTCCAAATTGAGCAATCCAAAACTTCCGGTAGTCGTTTCTATTGTTCCTTACAAGTTTCTGAACTTGCTGAGAATTCGGAGAGCTATAAACACAATTAACTGCAATCTGCTTGGGATATGGTAAAGATTTTGAAAAATAGTAGGAAAGCTTCTGTAGAAGGTCCAGGAATTGACGCTGGCCTCAAATAACGTAAGAAGAGCTAGCTCAGCCAACAGCCTTGTCCCCTTTGTTTCTCTTTGTCATCACTTTCAGGGTGACCTTTTTAAGAATGATCATGAAAGAAAAAGCGTAGACATAAGGGCTATGACGGGAAGAAGATCAAAAAACGGAAAGAAGATTCAAACTTGTGTATTTGATGAGTTTTGAAACGACACATTCGTAAAAACTACGGCTTCCAATAACCGTTATTCGTATACTCAAGTGAAAGCATTCAGGTTAAAGACAATTCTTGATGTTCATGCTTGTCTAAACCCACAAGCAGGTCTTCATACAATCTGATAGAAAAAGAAGGAACGTTTATTTTACGAAATTATTAGCAATGTTTATATATATGCATAGCAAGTGTGGCATGCGAGGCAGTAAGACCCTCTTCTAAGCTGCAGATAGAAGTTGCTTCGAATGAATGCCAAAGTGTAGGAATCCAGTCCCACTCTCTTATAAAGGCATGAAACGAAAAAGCTGAGAACACCGAAAGATTGAATAAATAGCATCAGGCAAACACAAGCACCGCTCAACTACAGAAATGGCTTGGTACACAAGCTTTAATCCACTCGAAATCCTCCAGTTCTAGAGCACTCTCGACAGTTGGACGCTTTTCCTTACGCACCAAGAATGTCTCGACGAGTTTCTGGAGGTTCAGTATGATGGTTTTGGATTCTGCGTCCAAGTCATCATCCTGCTGCATGGACAACGCGCGGTACCAGTCCCAATCGATCATGGCAATGCGATGAGCCGGAGCGTGCTTACTGCGACGGCGTCTGAGTACCGAGGGCGAGATACCCGACAGCTGTAAGAGCTCAGGCGGAGGCAAGTCGAACGGGAGTCTGTTCTCGATGATGCTGTAGACAAGCACGCCAATCGCCCACGCGTCCAAAAGCTTGCCGCTATAGCGAAGGCCCATAAGTAGCTCGGGGCTCACGTAATCCTGCGATCCGCATTTTGTGGATAGAAGCTGGTCTTCCAGAACAAGCCGTTTCGAGAGCCCAAAGTCGGTGATTGTGGACAACGGAAGCACAGAAAGCCGTGGGTCTTCAGCCAGCTTGGAAACCTCGAAGTTGTTATTGAGCAAGATGTTTTCAAGCTTGAGATCGCGGTGAATGACGAGCTGTTTGTGCATGTGGGCCACGGCAACCACCAACTCCGCGACAACCCGGGCCATGAGCCTCCAGAAGCCGAGCAGCAGGTTCAGGGTATGGTAATGGGTGGAGAGCCACGTGAACAAGTTGCCGCCAGGGCAGAAGTTCAAGAAAAACTGCTGCTGAGAGTTCTCAATACCCAGTAGGTTTTCCCCTTGGGGTGTGCGTCCACCCAGCTCGAAAGAGGCTCTGATCTCAGCCCGCGAGATGGGCGGGCTCACATTGTAGTCAAGAAGCTGGATTATACATGGGTGGCTGACATTGGCCAAGATCCCAAGCTCGCGGATGACGAAAGACCTGAAACTGGACACACTGGTGCATCCGTCGTTCGGAAACAAGACGATCTTGGCCGCTACCGCCAGCGCAGGCTCGGCCGTATCGTGTGCGCGGACGACAGTGCTGAACGCACCGGAGCCCACCACGTCGTCGCACACAAAAGACTTGTTTAAGGTCGGGGCAAGCAAAATCCGGCCTTTCCAGGCTGCCTGGTCGGGTTCCAGCGGCGGCAGCGGGATCTCGTTACCCGCAACCAGCACGGGGAATCCAGGGTTGGAAAGGTGTCGCGTTTGCAGCAGGCCCGAGGCCAGCACGGGCGACCCAGGGGGCTCTTGCTCAAATGCAGAGACTATCCTGTTTCTGGCCGGCGCAGCGCCGCCTGCGTTCCGTTTCCGAACATCGATTTTCACCGGCAGCCGTGCGGAGAACGTGGTTGAAGGCATGACGGGCGTCGGAAGCTGGGTGATGTTGTGGAAGTCCGGTGGCGTGGCCAGACCAGTGTCCTGGAACTCAAAGGGGTCTCCAAGCGAGCCTGACTCGGCCGAGCGGGGCACCTCGATACGCAAATCCCGCTGCTGCAAATTCGGCTTTTTTGCCGGGTCATGCGGATGTATTTGTGAGAGGGGTTCGCCCATAAACGGCGGGTATTCGCTGCTAGGGGAGCCGCTCTTGGACCCGTAGCCTAGACTCGACATTTCCAGGGGATAAACGGGTATTTGAGGGAATGTTAATTGAAGTTTTGTGATGTTGTGATTTTGACCTAAGGATACCAGAAGTTCAAGACCCAAAAAGGATGTTTGATCCTGGTGTGTGCAAAAAAAAACAAGTATATGGGCGGCTGGAGTCACCGATAAGGCGGGTCTTCGAGGCAGAGGGCGGGGTGTAAACAAGCGGGTCCGCACAAAAGCACAAAGATAAGCGCCGGAGAATAGAGACAAATTTGGAGGAATTCAGAATTCAACAGGCGTTGTATAAATAGTATATGGACCACAGAAACCGTTGGGATGAGCGGTTTGGGCACTGAATTCCAGGTGGAGGTAAGTACTTGTTGTATCTTTTTGGGTCCGAAATTTGTAAGACGGGAATGGGCCGGCCTTTATCACTCACGCGCGTGATGCTAAGTGGAGTGCACATCCGCAGGTTTGTCTGCAGGTCTGCACCGAGCAAGTTGCAGCCCTTCAAAGAAGAGGTCCATGAAGACTTCTAGTAGCGGTCTATTTTGAAGCTGACGTGCTCGGCTTAGGCTGATCATATTCTCATGAGACTGTTAAATCCAAAAAAAATACTCAAAAGTTTCCAATACGACCCTAGACTTAGATTACAGGATTGAGCGGATTTTCGCGCCAAATGCACAAGAGATGAACTCTTGCATGTAAGATGAGAGGCATGTACACAGTCTCAATTGTGCTGAGCTCAGTACTATTGTTACTGCCGCTTTTTAAATGGGCTTTTCAGAATGGGCTTTTCAGAATGGGCTTTTCAGAATGGGCTTTTTGAAATGGGCTATGCTGACAGCTAGAGCTAGCCAACAAGTGTGGCGTACAATGGGCAAGGCGTAAAAAATCTCTTTCCTGAGCCAGCCCCTTATTTTATTCTTTCCCTTTCTTTATCCGTTCACCAGATTCTTGGGTTTGACGGGTCCACGTCACTCTCTCTACTTTTTGCTGGGGCGGATTCATGCATCACCGGACGTGAAGGCCTCGCTGCATGTGCTACATTGCGCTGCAGGTATGTGAGGGTAAGTCACCGTAGAGAGATACCCAAATCAGTGGTTGATCTTTCAAAAATACTATTGAGTTAGCTAAAGAATTAATTAATCAAAGGAAGATTAGTCTTCAAGACCGAAAGAGCCCGGCTACAAGCTTCAACAGCAATAGTGCTAAGGGCCGTACTGCAGACCAGTCACCGAGATCGGATCACTGCATATACGTCGGAAAAGCCAGCAAATCGAGGCTCGTCCAGGCATCAGTTCCACTGGGCTCGAGAGCAAGACGCAAAGGCCGCAGACTCATCGACAACAATATTTAGACGGCAAGAGCCTAGATGTTTCACTTTTTCGGGATTTTCAAAATAGACGAAAAGGGGAGTTCTTGGCAATTGTCGAGCTTTGAAATTTCAGCGAGGCCCTGAAACCTAAAAAATCCGCTTTTCGAACCTCTCAACCTAAAAATCCCTTAAAAAGTTCGATTGGCTAAAAATGGAGGTGAAAAAGTACAGAGATTTGCGATGAAATTTCATGGCCCAATGGCGAGCGTGCGATCTGCGCCCGCTTCCAAAATTACCATGATTAGTCAGAAATTCGCTTTTCGAATCTCTCACTAGGCCACAATAAAATCCAGATCACATACAAGCCCAATTTTAAATGGTTGAGCTGCTGAGCGAGGACACAGAAAGTTACAATGCTCAATCTCATTTCACAAGCCTTGCCTCTAGTAAGGACAAGGCTTTCTTCTACAAGGCGGCGCGTGGCCCTGGTATTGAGCCTTGCCACGATAGCCAACCCGTTTATCTTCTCTCCTTACGCATCATTAAATGATCTACTGCTTTACAATACACTCGCTTACTCACACCATCATCATTTCGTATAAGTAAAGATCGACTTCGAATAACGTCCCGCCTTAAGCACTCCGCCGCATCAGGTAGTCGACTTGCCCTATTTGGCCATGGAGTGCGTATAATGCAAGAAGTGTGCACCGTTGTTTGTTTTGCAGGAGAACGAGCTGTTTGTCACAATTTTTGAGCAATGCTCGCAATGCCGTACAGCACTGTGCACGCTACCCGAGAAGACATCGCCTTGAGATGTCTTTTCTCTAATAACGGCCATGCATGTCGCGATCTTCTCTCGATGCGAGAGAGCTAAGTGAAAAAGAAACAACCATATGTGAAATTGAAAATTGATTATCCTTAGTATCGGCAGAATTGGATTGCAATATCCGCAGTGAAAAAAAATCGAGCTTTTGGGTCGAATTAAGGCAGCATTTATTATCATTTTATAATACCTTTCATCTTTTCTCTTTATTGCCATTTGCCCGCATTTCTTGTGTGCATCAGCATCTGCTACTTGCCTCCAACTACATACATTTCGTCTAAAAGAACTTTTGAGGTTGCTCGATAAACGTCATATCCTACAGTTTCTTTTCGTGTTTCGTCTTTGTTTGACTATCTCTTCGCTGAAATAAACCTTTTTGTATAAAAACTCCAGTGAATGCATTCATAAGAAACCCTCGAGAACACGATGAGCTTTCTCGAGTCTCTCAATTCCAATGTCAAACCTATTTTTGTCCGTGACCATGTCCAGAGTCAACCTACTCAACAGATCAATGACCTTTTCGATGAGTTGTTTTTCACGAATCGGGAGATTGAGCAGCTGGAATTCCTCGCCAATCACTGTCCCGTTCATACTTTCGAGTAAATGCACGAGCGTATCGTAGGAAAATGGTTTGAGATGAGCACCAGAATCGGCAGAGTCTCTTTGTTTCGAACGGCGCGTCTTGCGTCTGCTGCCTTTACGGCGCGGGAGTTTGGTGCTTTCTTTCACCGATTTCGCCCGTGCCGGATGGGAGATCACTACCGGCTCCTCGATATCTGAAAAGCCATCGTCCTCTAGAGTGTTTATGATTTTCCTTTCCGGCTCAACTTTTGTCTGAATTTCGGAAATCTGTTTTTGAGTTCTTGAGTTGACTCTTTCTCTCTGCTGATCGATCTCTGACGGCTCGTTTTCAGGTGGGAGTGTGGAAGCGAAAGCACTTGCTTCCCCTGTTTTTGAAGGCAATTGACGTAAGTCCCTGGCGGCTGACACTGGCTCGGCCTGTGCGGCCTCTGGAATATCTGAATATGTGACCTGAGTATCTCGTCTTGTCTCAAAAGTCGGGCGATTGCTCTCAAGGTCTGGTGTGCTATACTTGGAGCTCGCAGGTGCAATCAGCCGCGTCCAGCTTTGTGTGCTGCTGATGCTGCCGTGGTTGGGAGGCAAGAACAGATCTGTGTTTGCTGTTTGAGGCTCTTCTGATGGTAGACGAGGGTTAGGAATTATGCCTGGCTTTGCGGAATCTGCTGGATTTGAAGCAGACTTTTCCGGAAGGGGCTGTTGTTGTATTTCATCTTGAAATGAATTATCTTCAGTTGGTGAAACACGTGGCGACTCCTCTGCGTTGTGCACTGGGCCACGGGCAAAAGAACCTGTGTCCTGCGCCAAAAGCGCCCGCTTTAGTTTCACTGGTGTTTCAAACTCTGGTTTTCCAGAAACCCCTAAATCATCGTCCTTCTCAGGTGTGTCGGCATGCCACGTGCGGGCCGAGTTCAGGTCGGACGAGAGGCTGACTGACTCGATTTCATCCATGTCCCCATGCTCTTTCTGTGTTGCTTTGCTTTGTGCGTGAGATGCTGAGACTTGCCTGGCACGGCTGAGATTTTGAGCATTTGGCCGTCTGGGAACTTTAGGTAGTGGCTGCGGAAGGGCCACGTTGGCCTCGAGTGAAGAGTCGTCTGCGGTCTGAAAGCTCTCTTTAGATACACTGGCAAACGTCGATCGAGAGACATTTCTGTCGAGATCTATGACCGGTTTTTCACTGCTCGGATCTGTGAGCACAGATGCAGTCTCCATGAGCTTATCCAAGTCATCGCTGATGTTCAAAGAGAACCTGTGGCGATGGCCTTTTTGGCTTGTCTGGGGATATTCCAGAGACGTTATAATCTCACTGACGGGGCGTCTTCTCAGGCGCGGAGGCACGACTTCCTCGATGGACGTACTGACGGTTATCTCCGGTGGGTTTCTGGGATTCTGTGTGCTTTTTATTGTATCGAGACGTCCCAAATGGACCGTGGAAGACGAAAACAACGAATCTTCGTCCTCTGCGGCTTCTTTCTCTCCGGAAAGTCCACCAATGTCTGCAACTTTGGAAGCATTCTGAACGTACGTCTGCTTGACGGGTCCCACGTGGCCACGTTGCTCATCAACGACCGAAAGTTCAATGGCCTCTCCGACTTCTGACGGGTTATATGAATCGTTAGAAAGCATCGAGGCTGTTGAGTCACGTGGACTCAATTCCCGTATTTTGGCAGGCTCGGTGAGCCACCCAAGGGAGTCCTTTGGTTTCTTTGGAGTGCTTTTATCAGACTCTGAGCTCATAGATAATTGATGATGAGATTGCTAAGTGAGAGTAGGCTGAAAATTAGAAGTGAAAAAGCGAGAATGAGATTATTTCTCAACAGTTGAGGAAGCGGTGGAAAATGTGATGAATCAAAGCAGAAGTGGTTATTTTCAAGACTTTTTCCTGCAACCTTGAAAGTTTGAGAGCGGGAGACCAGGCGATAGGAGAAGAACGAAAATACAGGGGTCCAGATTACGACAACCGGCCCTAGTGAGCGAGGTTCTTTGTTTTCAAAATAGCCAAATGTGGTATTGTAATTGCAACTACGCGGCGCCGCGCAGGTTGTGTCCACTGCGCAATAAGGGATCACGTGACCACACTCCACTCAAATTTCGACCATGAAACGTGCCATAAAACTGAGCAATACACCAGGAGCACGTGCCGCGAATCACGTGCATCACTCCCACCAATACATCTTCGACTTCACCGTGCCCTTGATCTGTATGTCCCCAGTTCGCTTATGTCATGTCGAAAGTGGCAGTCCAGATTTGGAAAAGCCCCGCTTACATATGAGACGCTCACCGCTCGAGCCAATAATTTTCACGCTCAGAGAAGACACCTGCCTGCCGATCTCCAGGACTATATATATGCGAATCGCAAGTTGCAAAGTATAAATCGGAATCTCGATCCTCGTATCAGAAACAAGACTCTGGGCGTAGACTTGGGACTCGTGCTCAATGTCCCAGGAAAACAGCTAGAGGAAAATCTATGGCTGTTTCTCAGTAAATATTGGGCCCTGGCAACAGCTTCAGACGCTGTCGTGAAGTCGTACATTTCGACTAACAGATCCAACGACATGAGCACTCTGTTTGAACTCGTAAAAGCGAACTTTCGTGAGAGTTTTCAACTGAAAAATTACGCCTCTCTTGGGTGCGTGACGGCTCTTGTACATGTCTTACTCAGGCGCAACGACTTCAGTGGATGTTTCAAATTGGTAGACGAGACAGTCAACAGCGCAGAATATGTGGCTCACCGAAAAAAGATCGTCTTTTCAGGTATGTTCAAAACAGGTTCTGTCCTGTTGGCATTTGCGTCTTTGATATCAGTCTTGTGCACGGCAACGATAGGTGCCGATATAACCAGCATCTCGACATTTTTGGGCCAAATCCTAAATAATTGGCCAATTATTCCCATCACATTGACTTCAGGATTCGGGATTTTCTATGCTCTCAAGAGCATTCGCGTAGGGAACCTTTCTCGTGTGTCTTGGCGGCCACACACGAGCCTATTACACCGGATCCTTCACCAGGAAGAAGCCTCGTATGTCAACAAAATAGTCACATACTTCGAGGAGTATAATGAAACAAACGTGAAAAACTTTCACATTTCCGAGGTGCGGCTGAGAGCCTCTCTCGATATTTTTGATCACAATAACCATGAGTTGCAACTGCCGGAAGCTAGTAATTTTGGCAGCATCCAGAATATAGATGATGCAGCGGCTTCGATGGCCCGCCAATTTCGGTCAGAGTTGTATTCGCGGAAATTAGTCTGGCGGCCTTTGAAAGAAGAGCAGATGTTCTTGGATTTTTGGATGAACCATGGGGATTCGTACGAATGGGCTGAGCCCGACCAGGACCCGGCCGAAATTGCTATCTTGCGTCCGCTGACGAATAAAGCAGTTGTGCCGTATCAAATCTCTCACCCTGTGAACTATGAGAGTGAGAGGATAGCGCTGCCTCTATCTGCGAAAGGAAGACCATTGGATGGATGTGAATAGTCATTGAAACCATATGGTTGAGAGAAGACTAGAATGAATTAGGACTGAGAGATTATCAAACAGCTCCTGTCCATCGGTGATGCTTCCTAAAATCAGTCAATCGGACTTGCTTTCTTCAATGTTCTTCCTGTGTGACTTGATACGTTTACCTCAGATATCGGATCAGTGAATTCAGACTGATTCCAGAGAGCTTCAGCTTTTTCTCTTGTCAGCCTCTCCTCAATTACTTGCTTCGATTTTTCAACCACTTACTCCTTCAAAATCATAACTTTGCGCATCAACGAGATGTGAAACGGAAAAGCGGCCCTGAAACCATTCCACAACGGCTCTTTGTGGCCGGAAAATTGTGCTTTTCTACTTGTTGTGACGATCTCAAGAACTCGCATGCCTTGACACCACAACTGAATGTTTTGTGACATTTGGGTACCTGTGATTTTCAATACCGAAATGCCTTTGTGGTCCAAAAGGATTAATGACATATAACTTGGAAGGCTCTGCCCTGCGCCAGTCATTGAACAGGTGAAAGCGGCGAATTCAAATGCTTCCTTCTTTTTTTTACGAGGTGATAGATCGAAGTTGCTGAACAAGCCATCTTTCAAACCGTACTGAGAGCCATTTTGGCCATCATCCATTTACTCAAATCAGAGCCAAAACAGTCTGCTGGCCAAAGCGTCTCGTGCTCAAGAGGCCTTCCTCAAGTCCGAGCTCTGCTGCCGAATTTGGCGGGATATCTGAATCAAAGGCGCTGGCTGGAGGCCAGAATAAAGTGCTGAATTTCTAGACAAGTTTTATTTTTCTCAAACTTACGAAAAGTGGACTCAGACACAAGCAATGCAAACGAGACGAAGTGCGGATTTTCTTTTGCAAGATCTGTCGGTGCCCGCTTGTCCAATTAGAGACTAATGATGGAGTCCTCTTGACTTTTTTTGCGCTTTGACTGAATGATATTGTAGAGTTCTTGGTTTGCACTCGACTTCGTTGG
>JAJLZY010000363.1:0-11020 GCA_030564885.1 Metschnikowia kofuensis (nom. inval.)
CTTATATATCATTAAAAAGTGGGCGCGCACTGGGTGGGGGGGCTCCAGGCCCGTAATAACGTCGGGGGTTCGCTGGCTCTGTTACGACGGGGCGCTTGGTGTGTGCCTGGGAGTGTATTAAGGTTTTCTGTGTATAGTACATAGTTTTCGTCCGCCGACTACGGTCCGCGGTCCTTCAATACATATGTTTCTTTCAAAATGCTGAAACAAAGAAAAACCAATGAAGATCACTGGATACGCACATCCGTACATCCGTTGCGAAGGTTGTCGATCAACTTTTTCACGAGCCTCTCCAACCTCACGAAACCGACTCTAATACCTTACTTTCCACGCCAATTGCCCATATATTCACCGCACACACCATGTCTAGAGCTATATTGACCCTTGCCGGTATGACCGGTGCCGTTTTCTCGCAAAAACTCGCCCAAAACCCCGTTCAAAACGAGTCACGCAGGAAGTTTTATGAAGACGAACAACAAGTGGTGCCTTTGCCCGGCACTGTCACGCCCAGCACGCCTTCTGAAACAGAGATTTTGGGTCCACGGTCGCTTGTTAATGGTGTCACTGTGCGCACGTTTTCCCCGCTCGAAGACGCCTTCAGAAGCGCCCGCCAGACGCTCTCGGATGCTCTTGAAGCGACTTCTTCGTACGTGGATGGCAAAAAAGACGCCGTTTTTGAGACTGAGCGCCGTGTCACGGGCACTGTGGCCGCGTTGCACAGCAAGCACGAGGACTTGTTCCCCAACCTGATCTATATCGTGATCGCCGGGCTTCTGGGAAACATTGTAGCGCGTAATCGCAACATTGTGGCACGTGCCGCCTACCCCTTGGTGTTTGGCGTGGCTGCATTCAGATATTTCTTGCCTCAGACTTTCGGCAACACATTCGACTTCTTGTGGAGAGTCGAGCAGCGTGCGTTGCCGCTGGTGGCGAAGCAACAAGCCGCGGCTTATCAGCAAGCACACGGGTTTGTGGACAAAGTCGAGGAGTCGGCGGCTACGGGCCAGCAGAAGGTCCAGAGTGGACTTGCGAGCTTGAGACACTCTGTTTCCCGCGTGACTGGCTTGAATATTGACGAGGAGGTTCTGAAAAAGTAGGGGCCAGGTTCAGCCAAAGAGATGGCCAAACATGCTCAAAAGGAGCGAAGTGGAGTGGAAGATCTTGGATCACTGAAGATCTTGGATGACTGAAGAATGGTGAATTGCCGTTTATCTGGCTCCTGAATCAAGATTGCCGAAAATCCTTGAACGTTCGAGAAAGAGGAAACTAAGTTTTCGAACTAGTCACTTGCCAGATTTTGGCTGACTGGTCCACGAACTATTTTTGGAAAGTATTTTGAAAGACCTCCTCAAGAAAATTTTTCAAACTCGTTTCCTTTTGAGTCCTGCGTTCGGCGCCCTTTAGTCGTTTTGCTGGAAAATGTGTAATTTCCACACGCTGGGGAGGGCTAGCCCGAGGCATATGACTTTTATGTCTCATTGAAGGCTGCTTCATCTGAATGGCGTATTTAAAATGTTCTTTCCAATGATTGATGCGATTCGGCCATTATGATACATGCTGCGAAACACCAAGCTCTTGTCGATTTAACCCCAGGTACACTGAAGTGTCATTTTTATTTTCTAGTGCTGAGTGAAAATTCTTCCGGCGATTTTCAACCAACATAACTTTTCTAATTGCTTACAAAGCTGAAGATTGGATTTACTAAGCATTGGCTCTGATTCTAGACACCAGGCCGGTCACAAATGGGCGAAATCTTGCAAATGCGACAGTGCGAAAGTCTGCAAATGTCTGCAAAGAAAAGACAAGGAATTACAAGTCAGACCCACTAGCGGAACACCAAACAACGCTGTTTTGTATCTTCACGTCTCGCTTGAGTCAGGACCTTAAGTTCTCCAGTCAAAAAGCTCAAAATATCGCCAAAAGAAAACAATAAAAATGGAGAAACCGCCCGGGGTCTCGGTCTTTCAGGCCGCTTACTCCACCTTGCGAAGACCCACGACCGCTGCAGTCTCCAAAATGCTCCACAAGCTAGTGGCCCAATACCCGCTGGCACAAACAAAAAAGAAAATCGGCGCGGTGGATTTGCAGCGACTCATTGAAAAGGCGACAAAGTGCCAGAAAAAAGCCATGGCCTCTCAGCAAACACTCGTAGAAGCCCTCACGACATGGGCTACGGATTTACCTAACGAGGACGTGGCCGCCATGATGCGGGATTTCACCGACCTCATCGAAAGTGTGGGGTTGGCGTTCGCCACGCAGGCAGACCGCTTGAATTCGTTCAAAGTCAAATTGGGTGCCATTGCCAGCCGCGAGGACCGACAGCAATTTCTATTATCTATTCACGAAAACTTGCAGAAACAGTACAACGACACTGCGCTCAAGCTGGGGCCTCAGGCGCAGCAATCGACACTCTATTTGGACCAGATCGAGGAGAGCGAATACAATTTGAAGCTTATAGAGCAGCAGTTGGCCCGCACGGCATCCATAAATCTAAGAGCCGCCATCACCGAATACTTAACATGGCTACAGGGCGCATTGATGTCACTCAATCAGAAAGCCAATACACTTGCGGTGCAGATCCGAGACGGAGATCCTGCGTCTCCGGTCCGCAGATTGGAAATGTTGAATGGAGACCAACAAGTGGGTGAGTTTCCTCCGGAATCATCGAAAACGAGTCCTTTGAATTTGCGTCCTCCAGATAATCCATCTGTCCTGGGAAGCGGCAAGAGGGAGAAAAGCGATTCTGATGCACGTATCGAGAGTGGACTCAGAGATATCGCCGAGTTGCTAAAAAGGGAGGATTTTTTTGCTAATAATGTTGCGAGGGAGCATGACGCAGATCTTACGCACCGGCTCAGAGATAAGGAGCTTGTCTACGATATTCGGAATTTTGAGGAGAACCGAGAAGGCTGGGGGATGCATAGTTGAGAAGCGATCTCGAGAGATCTGCGTGGGGGTGAAAGGACTATTAGCCCAAACTCAAAATCATGATCTGATGCTATGTCATGCAAACTGGCGTCTATGAAGTCTATATACAAATTTACCATGTCAATTCACAAGTTGTCTTTGAAGATTTTCTTCCCTATCTCGTACGACAGGATCATGATAGCACACAGAGGTGCTATCTTCATCACACGAGGTGCAAAGCCGCTGTAAAGCGCGCCGACTCCCTCGGTCTTGTAGATGTGGGTGAGAAACTGAAACATCGAGGTTCTTGTCGTCGGTTTCTTCTGCGTGGCTATTTGTAATCTTGTCTTGCCCACATCAAACGGGTTGGTGAAAAATGCTGCGATCACACCACTCGTGGATCCCGATATGAAACTCGTGGCGAAAACTTTCCAATCGTCCTGCTTCACGTGACTGTTATTGAAATCAACACCCAAACCTTCACTAATCCGCTCCTTGAAGAACTCGTAGCACAGCCAATATATACCCAGAAACGGTACGTCTCTCCAAAGAGTGATCTGAAGGCCCGTGAACATCGAGCCATACCCATTTTTCTTGAACGCAGCCGCGGAATCTTCTAGTAGGGAGCTGATGAGTCTATTCTTTGATTTTTGCCCATGAGAATCGGACGGAATGGATTGGAGCCTTGTCTTTAGAAGCTCGATTGGAGACACGACCGTCGCCGACATGGTTCGAGCAAACATGCCACAGATGAGCGGGTTGAGTGGATGGTCGCGTAGTGGAGACTTGTCTTTCACGTATTCGTACCCGGTGAAATAGATGATGTTGGAAGGAATGGCCATGAGTAGAGTAAGAGAAAGACCTCGCCATAACACAGGTAGCCCTTCGTTTCGACTGATGACAACCATGCCTTGAAATGTGGATGTGATTTTGGGGCAGTTTGCGGCCGATTGGCAGTATGACTGATTAATCCAGAAGACTCCGGGAGGCGACGAGGTCACCGCACGAGCTGCAGAAGCGGGTGCAACAGATGGTGTCGCAGGCGCCTCGCAACATCCCTTGGCGGTTTGCATGATTTCTTGTTGCTGTACCCGGATTCTCACAACATCAAATGGTGTTACAACTAGCGAGGTTACGAGTGAGCCCAGGCACGCCGAGATCATCTTTTGAAGAGCCGAGATTTGTCCCGGCGTGTTTCTGGGGGTGTCAAATTTCTTTGCGAAATGAAGACTTTCGTCTTCAATCGCTGCCCCAACCTCGGATGACATCGCCATTTCGTGAAAAGCTAAATATCATCTTCCATTAGTGCATGAAGATCTCACGCTGATTTCTGCTCGGAGTGCGCCGGTGTGCATAGTTGCTCGCCGCTCCGGGGTGAGCCATAGGAGGCGGCTACGAAAAATGCGCTTTCATCGAATTGATTTAGCTTTTTTTTTTTTTTTTGTCTGATTCATCTGATTAAAGGACTAAAACTATAACGACAAATAACGTGCTAGCCACACCGACAGTAGGAGATGTTTATACTTCTTCTTTGGCGACAAGAAGTTTTCTCGTGCACACAAAATTTGTAAAAATGCAGGCTTATGGAAATCTCAGGACTCTGCGCAATGATGTTGCCCAATTCGTAGAGGGCTCTTTTTATTTGACAAGCCAGGGCTCATGACAACTGTGAATCGGTGAATAAAATTTTGATCTGGCTTGGTCGTATCACTGAAGGTATGTAGCTCTTGTGATCAAAACGAGACCGTATTTTTTCTCGTGGTGGCTGCAAGAGCTATCAAAAGTCAATGACAACAATAAAAGGGCGCTCTGGCATATGTCCGACGCGCGGACTCATTCCGCTGCACGAATGAGAACGAAGGGTGCTCACGGGTCGCTATCGCTTGTTCTGATATTGCGCGCCTTGCTACACCAAAGTGTTCATCAGATAGTAGCTTATTCCGATCTGTTTCAAAATTCTGATATGGTGTCGGCGCAAGTATAGATATTTATATGCCCATCTTGGTTGTAGTTGGTTGCTAGCATCATTCGATGTGGATGAAACGAAATGCCGGATATGTAGTTCGAGGTCCTGTTTGTGAGATAGTTATCATGTGGATTTTTCAAAGTGGAGATCATATCTCCCGAGGTTGTCCAGATGTTGACAGCCTTGGACCCGGTGGTGATGATTGGAGCGTGCTCATGAACGTCTATGGCCCTTATGCTCTTTTCACTTCCTCGAAAAGACGACACGGGTGTTGCGCTTCGGATATCCCACAAGTTGATATAACCATCTGTGGAGCCGCTCACCAATTCTCTGAAACCCCCTCTTTGCATGTGCACATTTCTGATGGATCCGCGCCCAATATTCTTTGCGCCCCCGCGACCATTCTGCCAAACCTTCACCATTGATTCGCGGGAGTCGAGCCGTCTGTCATAAACTCTCAAGCTCCCGTCATCAAAGCCTGCCACAAAGATGTCACCGGCGACTTGATCAGACGTTAAACTCGTGATGGAAGATGAAGATCGTGCGGGGATGTCGGAAAGACATAGTTCTCTCGGAGCATCCCACACTCGGATGATCTTTACGTCACCGCTGACAAGTAAAGACCCGCGAGACTGCTGCCACTCGCTGATCAACCCCGAGCTTTTTGACGTAAGAAGCAAATCCGTGAGAGCCCTCCATGCTGCCACAAGTTTAACAGAGCTTTTGTCGCTTTCACTCTGCATATGAAAATCTTTATAAATTTTTACAACACCATCTGAGGATCCTGTCAAGATCAAGGGCACATCATCCTCATTGAGAAACTTGAGATCTGTGATCTTTGTACCATAAGGATTCCCGTTAGAAAACTTATGCACAACTTGATTGCCCTCCCAGTCCCAAACAGTGACTGTATCCTTTTCATCTGTCGACACAAGCAATTTCTCGAACTGCATGAACTCTATCAATTTAGGTTGCGTCTTGTTACTGAGAACTGTCACACTTCGATTCCAGTCTCCTCTTAAAGCAACTTTCTTTTGAGGCTGAGTTTCCTGAATTGTTTGTTCGTTCCTGTTTCTCCGCCATAATCTTTTAACATATTCTTCGGACCCAGGCTCGTCGATCTCTGTTTTTGACATTTGGGGTTCTTGGAATGTCTCGCAGCTGTAATCAAAAAATCCAGAGTGATCGGGTAGAGAAAGAACATCGTGAATGTCTCTCATATCATACCTTGGAGATTTAGGCTGGCTCTCAACTCCGTAGTGACTAGTCACGGGGCCTGAGTTTAGTATTCTTGTCAAATTGTTAAGGTCATTGTCCTCATTAATGTGGAAAGACTTGAACAATTTCGCGATTCCAAAATCCTTAAGTCTGGATGTGATCGAAGAAGCTTCCAGGTTGCTCGTTGTATCTGCTTTTCCGTTGTGGTAGGACACGGACCTCGTTTTCAAGGAATCGCCATTCATTGTGAGCTCGTTTCTCCTATTAATCACCGAACCACTTGATGCCTGTCTTTTTGTGTGATCTCTCTGTAGTGTGATCGGGGTACGCTCAACAATCGGAGCTAACTTGAAATTATCCTTGACGTTCATTGAAGTCTTGCTCATCAAGTACTCCTGCATTTCCTTTACCAATGCCGACAAATCACTTTCATTAAGTCGGACCATCACACTGTCAATTGAAGTCTCTGCAAGTTCTTTGACTTCGCAATGTGGATCCTCGGACAAAATCAACAAGGCTTTCCAAATAGAGCTAAAAATTGAGCCGTAAGCCGGAGACTTCTTTCTGAATTCCTGCAAATTGTTTGGATTGTCGATCAAAACAATTTCTTCTTCCAACTGATTGAAGGCGACAACCAAGAAAAATTTGTCATAGATCTTAATAAAATGATTAATGAAGAATACGATTTCTTTCCTGACCACGGTCGACCCATCACCTAGTAATTTAAGAACAACATTTGCAAGCTTTAAGTCCTGCTGACGTAATTCATCGCTTCTCAAATCAGCGCTTACATTGCTGGCTAAGCCATCTTTATCCCTGTGCGACGAACCGTTGGACGCATTCTTCGCTTGCGACAGTTGACTCTGGATTGGTAATTTTGCCTTGGGTGTGTGGCCATTTGGGTCAGGCAGAACATCAGTTAAAAACGTGGTCAATGCGATGATGATAGATGTCCTTACTTCTGGAATTGGGTCATTGACTAGATCCAAGAGCTTGGATAGAAACCCTTCTTTATAAATAATCCATTTTCCCTCCGGATATTTCAGCCACAATTGCGACAAAAGTAAGCAGCACCATTGACGAAGTAAAGGGTTTTCGCTACTAGCCACAAATTTCAAGCAATTTGTGACTAGCTCCACCGAGAAACAGAGTCTTTGCCCATTTCTGAAGTCTTTGATGAATAGAGTTAAAATGAACGCACTCATGGCTTTATGGTCATCATTCACCATAACATTTCCTGACCCACTGCTTGAATTCATCGAGCCCCCAGGCGCGCCTGGCGCTCCTATAGGATTGGAAGGACTGGAATTCAAGATGAGGTAAAAGTAATTGTATCCTTTGTCCTTGCAAAGCTCTTGTTGTGTACTTGTATAATCAATCGCCATTATCCTGGCCCAAATGAATATCAACACCGGTTTCAATTCTTGAGCTGGACTCTGAAGCAACTTGAGAACATAAGGAAAAATTCCAATTGATAAGGATAGGTAGACAGCCCAGGGACCCAAGTCCAAAAACTTTGAAAGCAAGATAAGTGCTCGAAGCCGGTGTACTTGTGAAAGGAGCACTTGAAGCACGATAGGCAATTGCTCAGGGGGTATTTTCGTTGATGAGCCGGCGTATTTGAGCCAGATCTCAAATGCAGTTAATTGTTGCTCAAAGAATGTTGAATGCTGATAATTTGAGAGCGCCTGAACTGTCCCATTTGTTGAAGAACTTTGCGTTGAAGATCCGTTGGATGCTGAGTTGGAAGCCAGTTGTTGACTCGCTGGTTTGTCATTAGACGTAGCTAGCTTGCTCTGTTGGGTTGAGACCGTGTATGAGTAAGGGTCAGGATTGTTGTTTTTTATCAATTGAGCGAAAACTTGGTCTATGGCGAGGTCCCACGAGTCCCACATCGGGTGGAAGCGCACAGATTCAGGCAAAGGAGGATCACTCACTGGGTTGCAATTAAGGTGTGGCATAATTCTCTTCGCTAGGAGAAAATTCCTGAACAAGGCTGCTACCATCAAATCCTGGCGGAACAAGCGTTTGAATATTGGACGCGACAATGAAGTCCATGCAATAGTATCAGTGATCGCAGTGAAGATCCAGTTCAACTCACCCAATGGCGTGCGGCGGTCGGTGAGTTTACCCGGAACAATCACGTTGCCAGTCGAGTTTTTGGGTAGCATCAGGTAGTAGCTCTCTTTGAGTGGCGATTGCATGACAAACCACTTGAGTGAGATATCGATAGGACATGTGAGGCAACACGTGAAGAGATCAGCCGGTAGATTGGGGCTCATGGGCAAAATTTCATGAGATTTGCACGCCGCCAACTGTATAGAGTCAAGATAAGCCGATGTTGGCGAAGGCGCACTCATATCATGATTGCCCTCGTTGTCGTCATCAATTCTTTTCTGTACAAACTTTTTGAAGTTGTGCACAATGTTGCCAGCGCTATTGCAGTCATATACGAAAATCACAGGAGCGCCAAGCCACGTTTGGAGGTCATAGAGTGAGATGGGAATGTACTGGGTGTATCCCCGATTGAACACCCAGATCTCTCCGCTGGCCGTCGGTTGAGGTACACCATGGCCATTGTAGTGGAAGAGGATCCGCTCGTCTTTGGCTGTCCGGCGCAAAGTATTGCAAAAGCGCTTGACGTCCTCAACACAGGGGTCCAAAGACTGTTTGTATCGCGTTCTCAAGGAAAGCGTCTCGTATTGGCTCTGGAGGTTTTTGCCGATGGCCTCGATGGCTTTTTTCGTATCTGGAAAGTTGGATGGGTCGCACCAGGCCTCATACTTGGCGCATGGGTACGTCTTCATGATATCAGGAGGATCCACGCCCAAGTTGAGGCAGAGCACGAGCACGGCCGAGATGGTTTTTTGTCGTTCCTTCATGATCTTCCAATCGACTATGGGCTGGTAGTTTTTTGCGTACTCTGGGAGTTTGCGCATCTTTTTCAGGATCGGGTTTCCGTTGGCATTGTGCCGCTTGTCGTCGAAGTATATGTAGAAATTGTTGGCCAAGGATGAAAGAAAGTTCTCCGAGTTGTGATCCTCGTCAAACCCATGGCGCATTTTCCCATTGAGTGGCTGTAGTGGCCGAGGCCCATAGAAAGGCTGCTGCTGCGATGCCATATTATCTAGACGCCCTTCGTTTTATATTTGTGTGTTTTTCTCCTCGAAGATACCTTCTCGTGCGGGCTGTCAGGAGTCGACTTTTTTGAGTGGGCACCGGGTGGAATAGAACGCTCGTGAGCCCTTACCAAAGTCTTGTTTCTGAGAGGACGAGCCCAAAGCCCAATGCAGGAGATAAAGGCAGGCCTCGATCAGATTGGGACAGGGTCGGTGCCGCGCGGAAATGGCCAGATTCGGCAGGAAATGAGAAACGCAGGCTTCGAAAAAAATGGCTGTAAATCGCCAGGATTGTGGGATTTTTTTGAGGAGCATGGTTTCGAAGTTGTCAAAGACTTTGAAAATAATAGAAGCTTGGCATCTTTTGTCTCGCACATGCGTTTGTCTTTTTGCTTTGTATATGTTAGTTTGAATGGGACTCGATCGGAACTCGACCCAATCACCGACTGACGAGCGGTTAGCCGCTGACTGCAAAAAGCAGCCAGAAAAAACGACCTTTTTGGAGCGAAGCGTGTAGAATTAAATAGGAATTATTAAAGTTAATCAGCTTTATTTGAAGACAAGCGCCTTCGTTACCCTGAATTTGATGTCAAGATCAAAATATAGTACCGTGTTCTGCCGCTGAAGGGTCTGTAATCTTGTCTTGTGTTTGACTCCCAAAGTGACAGATAACCGTTTGTAACAAGACAACGCCAGCCTTCCAAGAAATTCAAAGAACATACTCACAACTTGCCGCAAATGAAACAGGTTTCATTGTTTCGAAAGCCACATACATTTTCATGCTACATTCCCCGACTTCACGTCGCGAATGTGGAAGATTAATGTGCTCTTTTCTGCTCTCATTATTTAAGTGCGCCTTGAGAGAAACAGAACTCAGCACGGCGGGTGGTTGGCAACTCGGCCCGACCCTCCAAATCAACCGGGGTTTTTTTAAGGGTAGCGGGATGAAGGAAATGAAAATACGAGCGTATCGAAGAGAAAAAAGCATCAAGAACTCAACCCACAATTTTTGAGGATTCTAAAGAATTTGGGATTTCGGCCGGCCGTTGGATCTGAAATCCCTTCAAAATACAATTTGCATGTCCGCGGACTTACATTTTTTTCGCCAAGCAGACTCCACCATAAACATCATCTACCCCGCGAAAGAGCGCGCTTTTCACAAATATTACATCAATTGTAAAGCCGTTCAGTCGGGTCAAATAGGAAAGGATCGATATCCAGGATCACGGTTCTTTTCTGCAACAACTGAATTGTCCCTGTGTTTCCGTTTTCTTCATTAATGTCGTTGAGTTCAAGTGTCATGCATCTTGCAACGGATACACAAAACGATGCAAGCTCATCCTCTGGGTCTGAGTCTGACTCAGAGGCCGTGACCGGATCTGGCTCCTCTTCCGGTTCGGGCTCAGACTCAAGCTCAGACTCAAGCTCTTCTTTGCATCATCTGCGGCCCATTTTTCTCAAAAAAAAGTCCGCGAAGGGCCCAAACAGTACTTATGACGCAGCGGCTGCGGTCCTTTCTAAGGCCGAACATCTCCAACAGATCGAAGCAAAAACTCTAGAGAAAGAGCCCTTTGATGGCGTCGATGACCGCGACGATATAGATCCTGAGTTTGAGTATAGTCAGTGGAAGCTACGAGAAGCATTTCGCAAAAAAAGAGATACAAAGCTAGTCGCTGAAGCAGAACTTGCGAAAGAGGATGCTGTGCGGAGAAAAAAGGGATTGGCATATGGAGGGTCGAAGGCCTCACCAGAAGAGGCCCATCAGGAGAGTGAGGCTAAAGAGGTCCGTAAGAGCGCAAAGCTTGGGGCT